>JAUDJI010000033.1:66489-126407 GCA_037389245.1 Oryzias sinensis
TCTGTGAGGAAGAGGAGCAGCAGAGGAAGAGCTCAGACTGAAGTTTGTCTTTAACTTGTTCTTCTGTTCAAAAAGAAAAGAGTTCTTCCAAACAGCAGCAGCTAAAGGTCACTGCAGGTCACCTTTCTGACAGAAACAGACCAGAATGCAGCTGTCAGATCTGCCCTGAAGGACAAACTTTGAGTTCTGCTGGATCCTTGTTCTTCCAAACAGTTGGTGACTCTGCTCCAGCCTTCCTCTCAGCTCACATTCTAATGACATTCCAGAGAGGCTGTGGAAGCTCCTCAGTGCTTTGATCTCTGCTGAAGAAGGTTGTGAGGCTCTCAGGTCCTCAGTGCTGAACAACTGCATGTTTCCAATCCTCTCAGTACTGAGATCTCCTTCATTTCTGAACTTCTGACATGATTCTGATGGAACACAGCTGGGAGCTCCTCTCTGATTGGTTCTTCCACAAACATAATTTCTTCATCATCTGTTCTGATGATATGTTTATGTGTTCAACGTTTAACAGCAACAAAGTCATTGTTGGGGACGTTTTCAGGCAGTTTCATCTCTTTCTCTGAGTAAATGTTTTGGAGGTCAAAGGTCAGACGGAGCAGTTTTCCGCCCTAGAAACTAAGAGGAAGGATTCAATGATGAAGAACTCAACCAAACTGCAGCAAGAACTGCTGCAGTTTCTAAATTCTCAATCAGAACAATCTAAGGAATAAATCAGAGGTTGACAGTGTTCCTCAGTACTCGAGTACTTCTGTTCAGCAGCTCCCATTTTTCCTCCCAAATAATATGCTGGACTTGATGGGCTCTCTTCTAAGCATGTGCAGGTTGCCAGTGCAATTAGGGCTGTGACGATAACCACATCACAGCATCACCCCACTTTTTTTTTTTTAAAGTTCAGCATATGGTGCGTGATTGGAACTATAATAAACACATTAAACACGTTCATCTTTGCTGATAATTTCCTTTTTCTGCTAGTCTTGTGTTCAGACTTTCCTTCTTTCCTTCAGACTGTTCTCTCCTTCTCTCCCACAGTGCCTGTCACTCTCTGTTGTTGGCGTGCGCTCTGTGCTGCACGTGAGACGCGGCTCCCTTTACAGACACACAGGCGCGCACTTTGAGAAACACACATCCTCATTCTAAAACCGAAGTTTCCGTCTCGCAAGGAAATACGACAAATTTTCTGTGTTCTAATAATTAATTTCCATTGTATTCATTTCCGTTATAAGCTGCATGCATTCTTAAGTGCGTGACACAGCCGCCCGCTGGAGGATTTTGTGTTAAGGGCGGCTTATTACTGTTCTCCTTCACTCTGTAACACCGAACATGAATGCGCGCTGTTAGATTTCGATGAATAAAGGCCTCTTGCCCCGTGTTCTTCATGGGTGTCAGGCTTCCTTCTTTCCTCACAGCTCTAAGTGCAATGGTAATCCCACTACTTACCATGTGTTTTATAGCTTTTCTTGTTCATGTTTTTTTTTACCAGACTCTATGATAGCTGTAATGTTAGTACCAGTGATGGAAAAACAAAGCTGGAAAAGTTTGTTGCTCTGATAATTACAGACTGATAGCTCTGGCCAGTATTCTGTCAAAACAGGGATAATCCTGCTGGACAGAATTACAGAGTTTGTGAGAACGACTCACACTCAATTTGGGTTTAAAAAAATCTTGGTCCTGCCGTGTATATATGCTCCTAAAGAAATGATTTACAAATATAGGAGCTTTAATTCCTCTGTTTTTCTATGTTTTAGATGCTTCTAAAGCATTTGACAGAGAAAATAAACAAATGATTCATGAAACTGGCAAAGAGAGGTGTACCTAAATGTGTTGTTTGTATTCTGGCATAGTGGAATGCTCAACAGACAATGCAGGTTAAATGGGGAAACCAGGTGTCAGAACCTTTTTAATCCACCAATGGGATGAGACAGGGGGGCATTCTCTCTCTTATTCTGTTTAATTTATATTTGGATGAATTGTCTCTCACACTTAAAGCCTGTCACTCTGGTTGTGTGGCTGGAGATCTCATCAACTATTGATGACACAGTTGTGTTGAGTCCTAGAACCACTGCTTAACATCTGTTCAACTTATGGTCTGATTATGATTTCTCAGACAAAAACCGAAAATTCCCTGATTTGCACCTATCAAATGCTGTGCTATGCTGTCCTAATAAGTCTTCAGAAGACTTGTCAGATGATGGAGACATCTACAGACAGTGTCTTGTGGAATGTGGCCAAGCCAACACTCTTTCTCAGAAGTTTGGTTTTTGTACAGAAGGAGTCATGGTGGTGTTATTTAAAGCAATGTGTTTCAACCGGTGCCATGAGAGATGGCCAGGTGCACTGTGGGGAATTAATTTTCGCTGATCTAAAAACTTTTTCCATCTCCAGGATATCAGCTCTGTGTTCATCCAAACAGGCCCTGATAAAACACTGAGTAGTTAGGAATATAAAAAATCGTAAAATACTTTTTTCTTTGTGTTTTTTTTATTCTATTAAAGACGCTTCAATAAGAATGACGGTACCGCGATTTAGCTTCAGCTTCAGCCTTGTTTTTGGAAAAGTCCCGCCCTTTTTACTGTCTCCACCAATCATTCTTGGAGTCTTTATCACATGTCATCAGTCTGACCAATCAGAAGTGGTTAAAGTCTTCACTTCCTGGTTCTGATTCTGCTCATAGAATCTCTCAGTTCTAACAAAAATACCAGCTAAAGCTCGTCTTTAGTGGTGTAGCTTTCCACAGAGTCCGGTGTCAGACTGTGGAACAAAACAATGAAACTCAGAGACGTGAGTCTTTCTGCCATCACTGCATCTCCCATGATGCATTGGGCGACAGCATCTCTGCAATGACGCTACTCTATTAACTGTCATGAAGCACAACAAATGCACAAATGAGTTTTTTAATCTTCTTGATGATATCAGAGGTAAACAGTTTGGTTTTTTTTCATGATTTGAGTTTATCGTTTACAGCCAGACATCCTGGTGTTTGATCCACGTCATGTTTCTAACTGAAACAGTTTTCTACTAATATCTGTAATCAAGGAGAAACTCAGCTTCACTTTTGAAGATCTGATGAGTGGAGCTTAAATAAAAGCAACAAAAAAAAGGAAACAGGATGAAGGCTAAATGGCCAACAGACAAATTTAAACTACATTGAAGCAAATAATAAATAATAAATGATATGAAAAAAATCCCTGTTTATAAAAAACATATTCTTGTTCCCTTTTGTTTTTTTTGTGAGGTTACATGAAATTGTTTGTTAATAAACTGGAAGGAAAAACAACTACGTGGACAAATTGGAAAGTTCGTTTAAAATCATTATTGTAAACTATCACAACTTTCATTACAACAGCTGCAACTTGCAACTTTTTCTGCCTCAATTATTACAAAAACTGCAGGTGAGATCTTGGAGAGACTACACATCAACCAGGACTATGGAGTCTCCTGTTTTCCATCTTTGGATGTTGGTGTGCTGCAGGATGTTTGCTGAGGACAAAGTGCACCTTGGCTCAAAAAAGTTTGAAAAACACTGAAAGCAGTTTGTCCTCCTCTGTATTCAGCTCAACTTTGGGCAAACTATCTGTCAGATAAATGCATCTAGACATTAAAGAAAAACACAACAAGAATCAAGAAGAAGCCAGTGTGACAGAAGACATCCACCACGCTTCTCTTCTCAAAGAACTGCCTCTCCTCGTGCTGCTGTCATTAAAGTGTGGGTGACATGGCCTATTTTAATAAGCCAAAATATAGTAAACAGTCTCTATTTCATGTTGCGATTGTTTTTAATATTTTTCGAAAAAGAATAAATAGCGAAAAACGCGATATAAACAACGAGGACGGCCGCCGGCTTCACGCATTCCGCCGACTTCGCGCCGCCATGTTTGTGACGTAACGAAAGGCAGACAACATGGCTAGCACCGATAGCGAAGCACAGAGTGATGCTACCGTCTCTATTAGCGATTTATCATCAGATGAACAGAAAGATGAAGAGGAAAGTTGCGGAGGTTATCATGATGATGAGTCACTTTTGCAACCGTATCGATTCAAACCCTTTTGCGAAAGTGAGGAGGATATAGTATAGCAGAAAGTAGTAGGTCTAGTGATGCCGATGACGATAGCCAGCATGAAGATTCGGCTAGACTCCAGTAAGTCTAAAAAATGTATAAAATTAAATTACTCCACTTACCCTAAAATATACTCAAAATGTCCCCTTTTGGCCTAATCTAAACAAAGGTAAACACTGGTTTTCAACCCAATTTACAAAATAAATGTCACAAAATAAAAGTTTCCCAGATATTACTACTCTTTAGTTAACAAAGTCACTGTATACCATTAACAACTGTGGAACATTAACAGTTTTACCTGTTTGAACCAGTTTGAAACCTTTTCTTGTGCGCGCGCGCTCACACACACACAGTTCAGTTTACTCACGGTACCGGCACCTCAAAGGCAAAAGAAAAAAAAACGTTGCAGGCCTGTTGCTTCTCTTGCAAAACATTGAGTGCGTTGAAATACTCCAGTTGGATCCAAGGACAACAGAAAACACGACTACTTCGCCTCAATGTGATCCATCGTGATGCACACTAGCCTAGCTTAGCAGCCTCCGCTCCCGACCGACTCCAGCGCCGTCCTCTCCGACCCAGAAAACGGCTCGCTCGCTTCCAGCTCACCCGCCTTTCCTCGACTCAGAAGCCAAGATCCTCCTCCCAACTCTCCGTTCAAAATTCTTCGTTTGTGTCCCGGTTTTTGTCCCTTCGAAAACGCAGACTTCTCTCCTGCAGATCTGGAGGGAAAAATCCTTCGCCCTCCACCTTCTTGATCTTTCCCCTTTTCAGCAGCGTTTCTTGTTTTGGGAATTTTATACACAGATACACTTTCACTAGATGTATTGCTACATCCAGCTGCCACACAACGACTTGGCATGTTGATGATTAACAGATTTAAACACGAGAGAAACGAAGACTACCTGTTTTGTTTACATGCTGTCCAAAGCGGAACTGCGAAAGTCAACGCCTTTCGTGACGTCACAGGTCATATCGAGGTCACTTCCAGCCTGCGCTCTTAGCGGCAAATTCAAATCTCTGATTCCTTCGAAAGATGTCTATTATTCATATGCTTCGGATTTTTTTCGACGCTAACTATTGGTATCAATAGAATCAGCGTTTAAAAGGCTTTTTTATTTGACAAAATTGTTCAAAGCATGGCATCCACACTTTAAGAACACAAGGATGTAACAATTTTCAGACAAAGAGGAAAGTTCCTTAGGGGGGGTCGTATAATGACCCCTTTAGGTGGATTCTAAGTTTAAACAGTATTATTATCTGCTCAGGACAGTGTGTCTAAAACCCCCTCATCCTAGCTGGGATGAGAAGCAGATGAACAAACACAACTGTTTTCTAAAAAGGTCAAAAGGTCAATCTGAGTTAACATTTAAACAATGATAATACAACAATTTCCTTCACACTATCAAAGTGCTAGAATGAGAAAGCTGCAGGTGGCGTTGACTGACGCTCTGAGAGAGCTTTAGATGAGCCGAGGAGGACGAGTGCTAGAGAGCTGTTTGTCTCTCAGACACTCTCTGGGTTTGAAGGTGCTCATGTTCAGGTTTATCTGCTGACTAAATGCTTCAGAGAATACTCTCATCTTGGATATAACTAACATTAGATTTAGTGCCATACGCTTCCAGTCTGATTTATGGGAACACTGGAGGGACTGTCTTTTTATTTGTTCTTGTAACTAATGTTTCTGGTGTGGTATGATTAGGTAATATTTTTATCTTGTTATTTTATTCTTATCCATAATTAACTATTGTAATTTTTTATATACTGCTTCTTAACTTTTGTATTTTTGACACTGTGCTTTTTTAATGTAGTAGGTGTTTTATTGATTGGACTATAAGTCCGACCGTCTGGCTGGCTTCATGTGGACGACTTCTTCTTTTCTCCTATTTTCTGGAGCTTGGGCTCCATGCAGTCTGATCAGCTCTGATTTGGGCTTCAGTTGATGTTCAGCTCCATCAGAGTTTCTGCTTCAGTGTCAGTAGATGACAGATGAGGGGAGGTCATGCACGTCTGGAAGCAGAAGGTCACATGACCTCACCTTTCTCAATCACTGAGATCAACAACCTGTCAATCAGCCTGAAGCTCCGCCCCTCCTCTCAGCTGCTGTCAGGTGGTGTCAGGTTTCTTCTTGAACCTGTTCTATCTTTAGTTCAGGAAACAAACATCCTGCATTGGCTGTTTAACAGAAAGGTTGAGGGTTTGATTCCAGGAAGGCTCACAGTCTGAATCTGACATTAAAGTTCCACTTCAGCTGCTCCACCTGCTGCCCCGCCCACCTGTGCTGCCCCGCCTCCATCCAGGTGGACTCTTCCTGGTTGTGAGTCAGTGATCTGTGCTGCAGCTGCGTTGACACGGTGAGGGAGACTCTTCTTCCTCTTCATCTCTTTGCAGAAACTGAAGTGAGTTTCTTTCTGGAACTTTGTCTTCACTAACTTGACTGTTTGTTTCTGAATGTTTGGAGAAGATCTTCTTCTTTCTCTGCAAACTCTCATCACTCTGCTGTTTTCAAAGTTTCATCATTGTTGGATCAACAACATGGAGGACTCTTCTTCATCAAGTCAACAACAATCAGCTTTTTTCATTTCTGTCTCCAAACCTTCCTGTTCTCCTCCATCCATGTCTATGTGTGAACTCATTACTAAAGTAATAGATTACAGTTCCAGGTAACTGTGTGCTGGAACTCAGTAGAGTCATATTTCCTCATTCCATGTTCAGGAAATTTCATCAGACAAACATCCTAGAATAAAAATGTTTGTAGCAGAGACCATGAGGCAATAGTGGATGAAAACAAAGATTTTTCTGCTTTTCTTAACCAAATATAAATTCTATTTTTTCAAATAATGTTAAATGATTGTTTTCAATCTGCTGTTAGTCTACAGTGACCCTAAACTTTAGTTGTTGTGTTCCTCATGGGTTTGTCTTAAATGTTTTTAGCACAGAGTTGTCAGTCTAGTTTTTCTAGTTCAGTCATTTGAACTTCATGACAGAGTAATGGAGCCACCATCAATACAAACAAATTAAATACATTTACTGGAATAAAATAGTGAAAATAATGATAATAAACTCTTAAAAGAGTCAATAGTAAATAAAGTTATAATTTCATAAATTCTGAGTTGAGAATGAAATTCCTACATTTATAAAGCAAAAGTCAGCTCAGTAAGAAAAGTCTATGTAACAAAAAAGAACCAGTTTGGTGACTGATGTAGAGAACATCGTCTTTCATTCAGAATTGGTTTAACTAATAAGGAAATATTAAGTCAACATTCTTTTATTCTAAGTTGATGGACATTGTAGGAAAGAAATCTTCCGCTTTTAGATCTTTCCGTACATGCGTGTTCAGGAGTCGAGAGTGGTAAAGCAAACCAAGGATTCAACCAGGTTAAAAAAAACCGAAGTTTATTTCCCTGACAATAGTTATAGAGCACAGATTAAACATCAATGCAGATATATCTGGGTTCCCAAGTTAAGACCTACTGACGCACAAGTTACATGCGAATTACTCGTAGATTTTCCTAAGAACAACAACTACCCCTGGCTGCAGCCTGCAGAACTACACAACATAGTGGAATACTGAGGAATGTGTATACGCTGTGGAATGTTAACCCCGCCCACATTGAGCCCGCCTTCTTCTTTGGTTTAACAAGTTTCCATGTGCAATACTGCCACCTACCGGTTTTTAAGGAGTTTTTCCTCACAGTGAAGGGGGGGTCTAAAAACAGGAATATCAGTTTAGTTTAGTCTGTTTTGTTAAACTTTAGTATTTTCATAATGCATTCTTTGTATTCATGATCCATTTTCATTGTTTTTCATTGCACTAAATAAAAAAAAAATATTTAATTGAATTTTGCGCTAAATAAAAAAAAATATTTAATTGAATTTTTGCGCACTGGTGTGCCGTGGGAGATTGTCCTCATTAACTGATCTAAAAACATTTTCCATCTCCAGGATATCAGCTCTTTGTTCATCCAAACAGGCCCCGATAAAACACTGAGAAGTTAGTTATATGAAAGATCATAAAATACTTTTTTTTGTGTTTATTTGATTCTATTAAAAACATTTTGATAAGAATGACGGTACCACGATTTAGCAGCAACTAAAGCTGTGTAAGGAAAAGTCCCGCCCCTTTAACTGTCTTCACCAATCATTCTTGGATTCTTAATCACATGTCATCAGTCTGACCAATCATAAGTGGTTAAAGTCTTCACTTCCTTGTTCTGATTCTGCTCATAAAGTCGCTCAGTTCCAACAATAATACCAGCTAAAGCTCGTCTTTAGCGGTGTAGCTTTCCACAGAATCCGGTGTCAGACCGTGGAACAAGTGTACAAAACAATGAAGCTCAGAGACGTGAGTCTTTCTGCGTTTGGCGGATTATTGAACTACATCTCCCATGATGCATTGGGTTAAAAGTGACAGCGTGAGCGTCTCGGCGCACAACCAGTCTCTCCTCTTAACGTCTTGAAACAACAGCGAACACAAATCAAAAAGTTCCTATATCTTCCAACTTAACTATATATTACATCTTTTAGGAAAAAAAAACAGCTGCAGCTTCCAGCTTTTTCTGCCACAATTATCACAAAAAGGCACTGAGATTATGGAGGGACTGTGGATCAATACAGACTGAGTTTCTCCTTTTTTTTTTTTTTTGAATGCTGGTGTGCCGCAGGTTTATTGTCAAGGTTAAAGTGTGCCGTGGCTCAAGAACGGTAGAAAAACACTGTGCTAGGGTTACACAATCGACTATATTTTTTATAAAAGCATGACTGTGTCCTTGGTAAATTATTACTTTTTCTGATAAATCTACCACTTTATATTGGTAGATTTACAACTTTTTACCATGAATGTATTGAATTACATTCAAGGCGTTCCAAATACTTTCTGCTTAGACCTGCTTTAATGAAACTACTATTTTTCTGAAGCTCACAGGTCTGTAGTTCTCTGTTTGCACTTTTCTAAGCGTGTATTCAGTCTGGAAAAATCTGTTGGAAGAAGTGTTTTCCGCTCTGCTCTGTTAAAATAAAAAAAACACCTGGAAAGTTTTTCTGTCTGATAACATGACAATCACTGCTTTATGTTTGTCTGCGGCTCATCGGTTCCTTCATTCCTACTCAGACTGTAAGGTCCTGATCCTTTGAGGGAAAACAGAAATTTGGATGTTTTAACTACTAATTTGACCCTTTTTCTGTACTTTTTCTACACTTCCTGCATTGATCAAAGTGTCAAAATGCAGTTTTTTTCTGCTCCTCACATCTTCCTCTCTGTTGGAATCTGTCAGAGTTTTTCCTGGTAGCTCTGACAGATCTGGAAGATCCACATTCTTTCAGTTTCCCATCAGCTTTGGGATCAAATCTTCCTCCAGCTGCTGTTCTGACTTGTTCCCTCTCTGATTTCAATCTGCTCCTTTCTCAGCTTCTGCTTCAGTTTTAGGATCTTGTGGATTTGTAACGTTGTGATTCTAACAGACATGGAAAGAAAAGCTTCTCAGCTTCACTGTCAGCCATTTTCCTGAGCTGCATGTGAACAAACTCTCTGTTCCTCTGAGTCTGACTGATGATCAGAAGGAGCTGTTGCCAGGAAATAGTCAGGCCCCTCCCTTCAGCTCCATCAGAGTTTCTGCTTCAGTGTCAGTAGATGACAGATGAGGGGAGTTCATGCACGTCTGGGAGCAGAAGGTCACATGACCTCACCTTTCTCAGTCACTGATATCAACGACCTGTCAATCAGCTTGAAGCTCCGCCCCTCCTCTCAGCTGCTGTCGGGTGGTGTCAGGTTTCTTCTTGAACCTGTTCTCTGTCTTTAGTTCAGGAAACAAACATCCTGCAGCTCCTGACAGTCATTTCACCTCCAAAAAGAAGCCCCGCCCCCTTTTTCATGTCCGCTGTGTTCATGAGCATCAGAAATAAACCTGATCAGATCCTGATCCTCTGACTGTGGAGCAGTGGCTGTTCACTTGGTAGACAACAGGCAGATTGAGGGTTTGATTCTAAGAAGGCTTACAGTCTGAATTTAACATTAAAAATTCCACTTCAGCTGCACCTGCTGCCCCTCCCACCTGTTCTGAAATTGCTTTTCTCTCACTCCACAGTGCAAGCAGCATATAAAATAATAAATAAACGACTTAAAAAAATAGATAAAAAGACAGTAATAGTAAGAGGAATAACTAATCTAAACAGTGCAAAAGAACAATGAGATGGTTAAAGTGGCAGTTTAAAGTGACATCAGTGCTGAGAACAGTAAGTGGATGAATCAGTGATGGCAGTCTTTGGTGATGATGGTGTTCCGAACTGTTGTTAAAGTTTTCAATGTGAGCTTGTAGGACGGAGTGGAGGGGCCAGAGGGGGGAGGGCAGAGAGGGAGTTGAGTTTCCTTATCGCCTGATGGAGGAAACTGTCCTTGAGTCTGCTGGTTCTGGCCTGCAGACTTTGCAGCCTCTTCCCTGATGGCAGCAGGTTGAAGTGTCTCTGGGATGGGTGGGAGGGGTCCCCTGCAATCCTGATGGCTTTGCGGGTGAGGCGGGAGGGATAAATGTCCAAGAGGCCAGTAAGAGAGACACCAACGATCTTCTCAGCTGTTCTCACAATGTGCTGCAGAGTTTTCCGGCAGGACGCATTGCAGGCTCCGTACCACACGGTGATGCAGCTGGTCAGGATGCTCTCGATGGCCCCCCTGTAGAAGGTCTGCATGATGGGGGGAGGAATGTTTCTGAATGTTTGGAGAGAATCTTCTTCTTTCTCTGCAAACTCTCATCACTCTGCTGTTTCCAAAGCTTCATCATTGTTGGATCAACAACATGGAGGACTCTTCTTCATCAAGTCAACAACAATCAGTTGATGCTTATTGGGTTTTTTCATTTCTGTCTCCAAACCTTCCTGTTCTCCATCCAAGTCTGAGTGTGAACTCATTACTAAAGTAATAGATTACAGTTCCAGGTAACTGTGTGCTGGAATTAAGTAGAGTATTTATTTATTTATTTCCTCATTCCATGTTCAGGAACTCTCAGATTTCATCAAACAGCATAGAATAGAAATGTTTGTAGCAGAGAGACCATGAGGAGTACGACGGAGTTTTAGGGCCACGGTGAGGAAAAAAAATTCTGGCCAACGTGACGAGATTAAAGTCGTCATGTCGACTTTAATCTCGTCATGATGAGAAAAAACTCGACACAAAGTTTCGAAAAAAACTCGTCTTGTCGAGATAAAAGTCGAAATAAAGTTTCGAGATTAAAGTCGCAATGTTACGCGCGAGAGAAAAAAACTCGTAAATTATTGTGGAAGTGAACACCGTGCAGCAGCAGAGCAGACCGACTAAACGTAATTGAACAGGTGAACGTTCCAAATGTCTGGAGGCTCATTTGATTGATTTACGATTCATTAAAGTTTTATTTATTGATGGTTGGTTTGCAGGATCTCTGCAGCCCGATGAACTAGCCATCGGGTGTCTCTGCAGCTGTCCACTTGAATCCTTTCTTCCTCCACCAAAGACAAGATCTCTACGTTTGTGTGACGCTTCCGTCTGAGGAGGAGGAGCACTTTTTGCCTTTTTCAACGTTGTAATGCTAATATAACAGACTATTTTCATTCATCTTTGTTTTTTAATGATCAGACGGGACGCTTCGTCAGCAACAGTGGGCGTCTGTAACACTGTTTACTTCCGCATTGGTGATCGGATGACAGATTCATGACGTAATTTGACAGATGAACTTCAGGTTATGTGAATGAAAAGGAGAATAAAGGCTGCAGCGATCCTCTACACACAAACGTTTCTCTGAGCTCCTTATTTTACATATGAAAGTCCGCTTTACTGACACCGAACCCCGGAAAGACGGCTCCACTGACAATAATCTGATTTTGAGTCGCCAAAAGGTTCAGAATCACTTTGTTTTAACCTAATCTGGAAATTCGGAAATAACAAAAAGGCTTCACAAAAGGCTCCACATATTTCATCTTCAAGCTAGGCTCCGATAAACAGACAACTTCGGTGTTTTCTCCTTGTTAATCAATGATTTTTTTCCCGTAAATTTACGAGTTTTTATCTCCTAATAAAATTACTTTTTTGGTGGCCATAAAACTCTGTCGTAAACTCTTAAATACAAAGCCACTAGCTCACTAACATTAGCCATAACACTGAATACTCCTGAAAGACTCAGCTTTACTGCTCTCGCGCAACATTGCGACTTTAATCTCGAAACTTTATTTCGACTTTTATCTCGACACGACGAGTTTTTTCTCGAAACTTTGTGTCGAGTTTTTTCTCGTCATGACGAGATTAAAGTCGACATGACGACTTTAATCTCGTCATGTTGGCCAGAATTTTTTTTCCTCACCGTGGCCCTAAAACTCCGTCGTAGAGGAGTTAATGGATGAAAACAAAGATTTTTCTGCTTTTCTTCTCCAACTATAAATTCTATTTTTCATCTCATCTTAAATGATTGTTTTAAATCTGCTGTTAGTCTTCATTGACCTTAAACTTTAGTTGTTGTGTTTGTCTGTTCTTAGCACAGAGTCGTCTGTCTAGTTCTTCTTGTTCAGTCATTTAAACTACATGTATTGGAGCCACCATCAAAGTAAAAAAATACATTTACCAGAAAAAAGTAGTGCAATTATGAGAACAAAGTTGTCGTTTTATGAGAATAAACTTGTAAAAGAGTCAATATTATAAGATAATAAAGTTAGAATTTCATAAATTATCAGTTGAGAATGAAAGTCTTACATTTATAAAGCAATAGTCTGCTCACTAAGAAAATTCTAGGTAACAAAAAGGAACCAGTTTGGTGACAGACGTAGAGAACATCGTCTTTTATTCAGAATTTTACTAATAAGGTCACTAATGACGTCTTCAGAAGAAGATTCTTTACTCACAGGAAGTGTGGAACAATGTCCACAATCACACCTAAAGACAATTTAGATTAACCAATTAACCTATGAAGCATGTTTATTCTCGTAAATGTATAGTTTAATTTATAAGGCAGTCCCAGTCCTCCGTGGTAAAAACTGCTTTAATGAAACTTCTGTTTTCTGAGGGTCACAGTTATACAGTTCTCTGTTTGCACTTTCTAAGCGTGTATTCAGTCTGGAAAAGTCTGTTGGAAGACTCAGCTCTGTTAAAATCAAATTAACAGTTGGACCCTTTTCTGTCTGATAACACGACAATCACTGCTTTACATTTGGCTCATCGGTTCCTTCATTCCTAATCTATTAAGTGCACATGAACACCGTTTATGGTGGTTGTTTTGGTTCAGTTGTTCTGCTCCAAGGACAGTACCAAGACCACCTCCAATGATGGGTCAGAGAGCAGATCCTGCTTAGACCAGGGTCCAGAAGGGTGTAACAAACTCTAGTTTACTTTAAACCAAAAGTGTCCAGTCTGAACACACCCTAAGTTCTCTTTTTATGGACTAAACTCACTGAAGCTGAATTCTGATCCTCTGATTGTGTTTACATTGTTTTCACTTTACCAGAAATAAACTTTATTATTTGAAATTGTCATGAAACCACATCATCCTCCATAAAAATGAGAAACATTTGTGGGGAATTTTTTCTCTTCAGAGGTTTTTCTTCTGCAGCTGTTCTAAAGAAACAAAATAAAAAAGGAACTTTGGACTCATGTTACAGTTTACAGAGAGTATTACTGAAAGGTAATGGATTACTTTTGAAAAGTAACCTGTAATGCTTTCCAGTTTAGAGGTTCAACAGTGGGAATAAAAGTCTTTATTGGAGCTTTGAGAGGAAGAATTCATGTCTTTCTTTCTTTTCTCCTCATTCTTTGATTTCTGTCTGTTTTTCTTGATGCTTCATGTTTCGTGAAGTGTAGAAACAGGAAGTTTGTTGTTTCTTTGTCAAAGTGACTGAACGGAAATGTTGCTGCTGCAGCTCCATGTCTCCACCTGGTGGAGGGAGAGCAGAAGTGCAGCAGCTGATGGCAGCTTCCTCTGCCTCCCACTGCTGTCTGACTGCGTTCACCTGAACCTGAGAGGAAACACAAGTGAAGAGCCAATCAGTGGAGGATCAGCTGATCTGTTGGTGAAGGAGGATCAGAGCTGATGATGAGGAGGGTTTCCTCTGCAGGTGAAGGTGGAAGGTGTGTCTGAGCTGATGTGGATCCAGTGAATCCAGCAGCATGGATCAGTGGGAGGAACCACAGGAGGGAGCCCCTCCCTCTAAAAGCAGAGATGGTAACCATGACAACCAGAGCAAAGTTCAGGGGTGAGATGAACATCTCCAACTGTCCATGATCTTCTCCATGTCAGAACTCTGGACTCACACAGCAACCTTCATTCTTCACAGGAACCAACCTGGACCTGGACCTGGATCCAGCTGTGGGTCCTTCAAGAGAGACAGATCAAGGGATGAACCTCTTAACTTCACAGACATCAATCCAGGAGTGGAACAGTGAGTGTTTGTCAGAGTTTTTGGAGGCTGGATTCTAGTTCAGATGATCAACAGTTTTCAGATGAAGGACTTGAGGTCTGGTTCAGTTCTGGATCTCTCTGATCAGACTCACTTGGAGCATCATGTGTGTGATGAGATCTTTTCAGTTGAGTCTTCTGAGAGTCTCTGAGAGACATCAGAGATGTTGGAGAAGAAAACATGTTGACTGCTGACTCTGACTGACAGCAGCTCCAGTCTAATGAGAAGAATCACTGCAGACTCCTAGGATTCAGATTTTCATGCTTTCCAAACATCACATTGTTCTAGTTTGACTTTCTGCTCTCAGAATTTCTACATTTCTACATGGAGAATTGGAATCAGCTTTTCTAGAAAAAAGTCTGGATTGACTGACAGAAAATGCTGAAACCTGGAAACTGTTGATCCAAACATGTCATGTTATTCCAGACTAAACAGCTCAGTCTGTGTTCATGTCAAAGTCCATCAGCTGTTCATGAAGAAGCAGATCCTCCAACACTCTGATGGTTTGGTGTTTGCAGAGGTCAACAGGTCACACAGAGAGTCCAGTCTGCAGCCTCCAGCTGTGGATCCATGAAGAGTGACTGGTCCAAAGGGGAACCTCCAAACTTCAGAACTGAACCAGGACCTTCAGACTCACAGTAAGAAGCAGTTTCTAGTGAACAAAGCAGAGTTCAGCTCTCAGCAGGAACAACAATGTTCTCATCAAGAACATCAGCTGATCCATCCAGGAAGGTCAACCATCTGCTGTGAGCGCTTTAGATCTGAGAGGAAAGAAAAGAGTTGGACAACTCTGGAGGACACAAAGCTCAGTCTGTGAGGATGAAGCAAACAGCTGAACTTTTCTCTGAGCTCAGTCCAGACATGAGCTCCAAACACAGCTAACGCATCATTTAGACCTTCAGATGGACTAGACTCTGCTCTGGTTTCACCTGGAAACACATTTGCTCACATTCAGCACAGTCTGGATCACAATATCTGAGTCTGAAGATCAGAGAGGATCTGCTCCAAGATCAGAGTTAGTCTGGAACTTCCCACTGACTGCTTTGATTGTTGTTCACTAATGTTTCTCCTTAGTGTCCACAGAGAGAAGAAGAGGAGCGGACCCCAGTCTGCAGAAAGACCCAGAGCTGGTGAGTCAGAGCCTGATCATCTGCTGATGGATTCTTCTGGAAACATGTGGAACACTCATGAAGGAGCTTTCTTCTCTGCTCTTTCAGCAGATGTTGGTCTGCAGGAGATGTTTGGAGAACATCAGATCAGTCTGAGGAGCAGAAGTGAACATGTGGCTGAAGGAACTGAAGAAGCAGGAAGAGAAATGCCCCTCATCAGGGTCTACACTGAGCTCTACATCACAGAGGGACTGAGACCAGAGGCTCACACCCAACATGAGGTGATGCAGCTGGAGACCACCACCAAGACCAACCAGCTCCATGACACTGCAATCAAGAACCCAGACATCTTCAAAGTCCTCCTTGACCAACACAGATCCATCAGAGTGGTTCTGACCAGTGGAGTTGCTGGAGCTGGAAAAAGCTTCTCAGTGCAGAAGTTCACTCTGGACTGGGCCGAGGGCTTGGAGAACCAAGACATCAGTGCTGTGGTTCCTCTGTCATTCAGGGAGATGAACTTGATCAGAGATGAGCAGCACAGTCTTCTCTCTCTGATCCAGCTGTTCCATCCAACACTCCAGAAGATCCCAGCAGAACAGCTGTCTGTCTGCAAACTTCTGTTCATCTTTGATGGTCTGGATGAAAGCAGACTTTCTCTGGACTTCAACAACAGTCCGCTGGTGTCTGATGTCACACACAAGTCCTCAGTCAACGTGCTGCTCACTAACCTCATCCAGGGACGTCTGCTGCCCTCAGCTCTGGTCTGGATCACTTCCAGACCTGCAGCAGCCAATCAGATCCCTCCTTCATCTGTGGACAGACAGACAGAAGTACGAGGCTTCAATGATGCTCAGAAGGAGGAGTACTTCAGGAGGAGGTTCCCAGATGGAGAGCTGTCCAGCAGAATCATCTCCCACATCAAGGGCTCCATGTCCCTCTACATCATGTGTGAAGTTCCAGTCTTCTGCTGGATCACTGCTGTGGTTCTGGAGAACCTGCTGACCACAGAGCAGAGAGGAGAGCTGCCCACCACCCTGACTGACATGTACTCCCACTTCCTGATGGTCCAGACAAAGAGGAAGAAGAACAAGTACCAGCAGGAACATCAGACAAGTCCACAAGAGCTGACAGAGACTGACAGGGAAGTTCTTCTGAAGCTGGGGAGGCTGGCATTTGAACATCTGGAGAAAGGAAACATCATGTTCTACCAAGAAGACCTGCAGCAGTGTGGTCTGGATGTCACAGAGGCCTCAGTGTTCTCTGGAGTTTGTACTGAGATCTTCAGAAGAGAGTGTGAGATCTTCCAGAAACCGGTCTACAGCTTTGTTCATCTGAGTGTTCAGGAGTTTCTGGCTGCAGTCTACGTGTTCCACTGTTACTCCAACAGGAAGGTAGAGGTCATTGAGGACTTCCTGAAGGACAACAAGGAGAACCCATCCCTGGATGAGTTTCTGAGTAGAGTCATGGAGAAATCCCTGCAGAGTCAAACTGGACACCTGGACCTGCTGGTTCGCTTCCTTCATGGTCTCTCTGTGGAGTCCAACCAGAGACTCTTAGGAGGCCTGCTGGGTCAGACAGAGAAGAATCCAGGAACCATCCAGAGAGCCATCAACAACCTGAAGGAGATCAACAGTGATGGAGTCTCTCCTGACAGAAGCATCAACATCTATCACTGTCTGATGGAGATGAAGGACCTCTCAGTTCATCAGGAGACCCAAGAGTTCCTGAAGTCAAAGAACAAATCAGAGAAGGAACTCTCAGATATCCACTACACTAGCCTACACTAGCCTACACTCTGCAGATGTCAGAGGAGGTTCTGGATGAACTAAACCTGGACCAGTACAAAACATCAGATGAGGGTAAACGGAGACTGATCCCAGCTGTGAGGAACTGCAGAAAGTTCAGGTGAGTCCAGAAGTGATTGTGATGATAAATCAGATCAGTGTTCAGATTGATTTAAAAAGAATGAATGGTTTTAAAATGATGAGAAATAAAAACATGAAAGAAGAAAATCAGTTTGTTTTTAACACTCATATGATCTTTTAGCTAAAGATCAAAGAAGGATCATATTTGTCCAAATGAAATCCAATCCAGAACGTTCTGAAAGGTTTGAACCCAAAGCAGATGGTCTAGAATGAAAGGATGTCTTCAGTTATGTTGGAATAATACATCTACCTATGTATCTAATACATAGGTTATCTCATATTTGCTTATTTTATGCATCACCTTGCTATATATGTATGGGTGATATAATCATGTTTGCAGAAGTGTCTGTGTGTGTCCAAATCTGTTTCACAGGAAGGTGGAGGTGACACCCTTGGTAGAAAATGTTTCTCTTTGCGTCTTTTCAGCATTCTCCTGAGAACCTGTGTTAGCTGTGTCTAAAATGAATCGAAGGACGCTCTGTGTTTATGTGAGAAACGGATTTGCAGGTCCAAAGATGATTTGAGAAGACTGTGGAAGGATGGACATGTTGTAATAAATGCTTTCTGATAGCGCTACAGCTGTGTTTTTATCTGTTTCCCCTCCTTAGAGCTCAGCGCATGTGTAACTTAGGGACAACCCAAATCAACTTATTAAAAGAGGAGGCAGCAGAATTTGCGCCAGAGTGGAGAGAGATTGTTTACTGGGTAGATCTCTGTCTGCTCTCCTCGTAAAGGTACCTTTGTCCGTTGGTCTTTCTTTCCTTTTTGAATTGTTATGATGTTGCAGGTTATTTTAACCCAACAATTTCCACAATGTCAGTCATTCTAGAAGCACATTTCTAAAATGACTTTCTTCTGTTTATCATCTTCTTTCTAGATAAATCATTGATCTATGAATGAAACAGTTTGATGACTAAAAGAAGAAACTGAAGCAGAAACTTGATTTCTTAGGTTCTTCTATTTCAGATACACATTTCAGCACCCACACATTTCAGCACACACACATACACACTCATTGGGGAAAAAGCAGTGGGAGAAAAACTGAGTTGGTTCTCATGCCGTCTTCTTCTACTTCTCTGCTGAAGTCCCACTGGGGTGCCCTAAGGGGTGCCCTATGTAAGGGTGCCCTATGAGGCACACCGCCTCATAGGGCACCCTTACAGTTTGGAGAAAATGTAGGACTTTTAAGTGCGCCTTATAATCCTGAAAAAAGGTACCTGACATGTTTCAACGGACGTCTTCGTCATAGTCAAGGAGGACTCTGAGTCTTACTCTGAACAATGAAGCTTAGCATCACAGCTAACTTGTAAACCTACACAGGTTCTGGTTCCTCCATAGAAACTGTCACTTTAGCCTCTTTCTACCAAGAAAACCTTCTGGAAAGTTCTGCCTGAAGGTTGATGCTGCTGTGGTTCTGTTCATGTTGGGAGACGTGGACCTGGGGAGGAAACTGGATTCAAAATTCTGCAACAGAACAGGAAGATGAACTGTTGTTGTTTACAGCTTCAGAGCTGAAAACATGAAAATATCATTTTGGAAATGAAAACACAAACCTCTCAGAAAACTGGATCAAAACCAACATTTAAAAACTGTCAACATTCAATCATCATCATCATCATCATCCTCATGGTCAGAGTGACAGCTGTCAGTCTCTGTGATCCAGATGATCTACTGGTAACTTTGGGGTTCAGACCTCAGATCACTGACAGACTGAGGGCAGCATGAAGCTCCATGGAGCTCCACCTTCTCTCCTCCATCTGAAGATGAAAGAGAGATCAAGGTCTGGGAGAGACTGATGAGGAGGACTGTTTCATGATGAAGATGAAGCTCTGATGAAGAGAGAAATGTCCAACTGGAACTTCATCACAGCCTGAATTTATCAGAAGATCACCTGTTTCTGTCTTTCTTTCTCTTCACAGACTTTCAACATATTGTGAAATCTCAGAGACTCACTGGGAAATTGTGGCCTCAGCTCTGAAGTCCAACCCGTCCCCCCTGACAGAACTGGACCTGAACAACAACTTTCTAGAGGATTCATCCCTGAAGGTTCTGTGTTCTGGACTGGAGAGTCCAAACTGCAGACTGCAGACTCTGAGGTCAGAACATTGAAGCTGCTGGTTGGTTCATTTCTACATTTGTAGTTCTTCACTGAAGCTGAAAGGTTTGGATTCAAAGATTTTCTGGATTTTCAAAAAATTGAACATCTTTGATTCTTTGAAGAGTCTGCAGTGGAAGAAAACAGCTGCTTAGATTTTCTTTATAGAAAGAAGAGTTTTGGTGCAGAAATGAAAGAATTGAGTAAACCTGCAGAGGCAGATCTGTAGCTGCATATCGGTTTAACGTCAGACAATATTTTCAGGGCCGCCGTCTACGAGGTTGAAGTCACAAGATTAACAATATTTGATAAAGGATTAAATGCAGAATCTAAAGATAATGAGTTTAGCGTCAGCACGCTGCACCACAACAACACCTCTGTCAGAGATCAGTGGTCCAGAGTGTCAGAATATTTCAGTCTTCTGTTCTCTCCAATGGTGACCTAGACTCCTTCTGAGGGGGTTCCTCTGTGTGGATCAGTTTCCATGGGAACCAGAGTCTGGGAGTCAGAAATGGACTTTAATGTTGAAATGAAACATTTATTGTTCACATTTAGATTTGACATTTAGATAAACAGATGATATTCATTTGTCTTTGTCACTGGTACAGAACATTATAAAAACTGATATTTGGTCAGAGCTTCATTTACTGGGTTCTGGAAATTTGAGTAGTAATCTGATACTAAATATTTACGGGGTTAATATCACGGATATTGATACTGATACTTTTTTCTTGAAATTTGATTATAGAATAATCTTGGAAATACAAATATTTTTGTTAAGTGTATTAAGTAGTTACAATAATCTGAATAGAACATACATCAAATATAGAACATGTATATTAATAATGGCACAGTACAATAATAATAATAAGAAGAAATAAGTAACTATAGTGCAAAAATGAAAAGAGCAAAAATGTAACAGAAATGTAAGAACAACAGAACCACAAATGTAGATTAGAAAACATGAAGGCAGTGATAAAATAGCAAAGTCATTAGTGGAAAAGTAAACCAAAGCAACACTGGAATAAATATGATCTATGATATGTTTGGTGCAAATATGTGGCTCTTTAATGGCTGTCCACTCTCCCATGAATCAGGGAGGGGAGGGGCAAGGTGCGGGCAGTGGGGGTAAATGGTCTGGTGGAAGTGGTGATCTCTTCTGCCACAATAAACTCAGTTTCACAGCAGCTTCACTGTCAGGAAACATTCCAGCTACGGTCACAGAGAAAACAGCAGACCGAGGCGTTCCTCAACATGGGAAACGCGTTGAGTCCCGCCTACTGTCTGTGATTTATGGTCACAGTAAAGGTTGACGTTCAGAAACACTGTTTCATCTTTGAGAGGCTGATCTGGTTTCTTCAGTTAGTAGTGATCTGCTCTGTTCAGGAGAAGATTCTCTCAGTTCCCAGGTCCAGGTTGGTTCTGGATCCGGTTCTTATCAGTTAAAGTGAAGTTTTTCTGGACTTTTTCCAGTGTCTCTCAATTCTGTAGGTTTTTGTGTTGATGTTGTCTCTTCTAGTCTTTTGTTGCACTTGGCGCTCTGTTCCATTCAGCTTTCACTGCCCCTTCCCCCGCTCAGCACAATTATGACCAATTATGAGCGGCTTGTAGAGAAAAAGAAGTAGGAAAGAGTGAAGGACAGTTAAAAATGGTTCCCAGGAAGAAGTTGGTTCTTGTCGTTCTCTTTTGAAGTATTCTGTCACCAGTTGTTTCCACAATGGCGCGTTTAGTTCATACTAATGTTGCTTGGTTAGCTGAGGTTACCACATGTCTGCTTTCACTGTTATGGTGCCTGTCAGTCTCCTCCCCCTCCCCCTCCTGCTCTGCTCCTGACTCCACCAGCTGGGACCAATTCACCTCATCACCTGCTCTGCTCTTAGGGAGATCCAGACCCATTAGCCAACGCCAGTTCGTTACCCTCTATGGATTCCAGCCTCCAAGAGTCCCCAGTGTGGATGTCAGCTCGAGTTCTCCAGCAGTCCGGTGGAACCCTCAAGCTTTGCCAAGCCTCGCTTTTACCTCCAGCCACGCCACAAGCCGCTTTCCTCTCCAACTGCCCACCTAGTCACACCAGCTATCCTGAAAGGAAAATAAAACCCATTTCTTACCTTTCACCTATCTTCGTCCTCTCTCTGGGTTTCAGCATCTGGGTCTGTCAATCCTTCAAGTCATAACAGAACGAACTGGCCTAACTCCTGACCCAGCTGACCCAGAAGGACTCCGCCAAGCAGTCAATCAACAAAGAACTTTTCTGGAACTCCACTCCGCCGCCATTACTCGGATGACTAAGATTCAAGAAGACCTACTGTCACGGATCAATGGTATGACGCAAACATTAATCAATTTACCCGGACAAATGTTTCATTCCGTCACCACAGCAACACTTCCTAGTTCCGGCCAAACTTCCGACCCCGGAAAATTTCCGCCCTGCAACCTGAGCCATTCTACGGTGAAGTAGAAGCATGCGGCGGATTTCTCCTCCAGTGTCAACTTCTGTTTCAACAAGCTCCCAGGTACTACTATTCTGATTCCAGCAAAATCACTCTTATCGTCAACTCCCTGAGAAATAAAGCCCTGCAGTGGGCCCAAGCTTTTCTGGCAGTCAATCCCATTACTCACCTTCCTTTTGAACGTTTCATTAATGAGTTTTGTCTGGTGTTCGATCAGCCAAAAAAGCAGGAAGAAGCCACCACAAAACTCCTCGCTCTCAGACAGCGGAACCGCCCAGTCAGCGATCACATCATCGACTTCAGAATTCTGGCGGTGGAAGCCGGCTGGTCTAATCCAGCGCTCCGCGGTGTCTTCTATCAATCCCTCAACGAAACCATAAAAGATCACTTATGCACGCAGCCTGAAGCCAATAACTTTGAGGAACTTGTCTCCGCAGCCCTGCGCTCCGACGCCCGCCTTCAGGAGCGTCAGCATGAAAAGCCCCCTCAGAGACGTAAGACTCCTAAGCCCATACTAACGACTGCTGATGCTCTTTTCTCCCCCTCCTGTCCTGCAGAAAGACCTCACAGCTCTCATGAGGAGCCCATGCAAATCGGCATCTCATGGATCTCCGCCGAGGAACGTAAAAGGCGCCGGGAGGAGGGTGCGTGTTTTTACTGCGGCCACCAGGGGCATCAGGTACACCAATGCGAGCTGCGTTTAAACTCCAGAACCCCCCCGCTAGAAGGCAAGCCACGGGTGGGTACTCCTGCTAAGAACTTTCTCTTTCTACCTGTCAAGTTATGTAATAATGCTAGTATTATTGACCTTCAAGCCCTTATTGATTCAGGCACCGAACAAAGCCTTCTAGACCATAGCATCGTTTCCCGTTTCTCGCTCCCTGTTGAAAAGCTCAACTCTCCTGTTCGAGCTGCAGGCTTAGGTGGACAACACCTCTCCCTCATAACTCATCGTACTAAGCCCCTATTACTTATCACCTCTGGTAACCATAGGGAAGAGGTTCAATTCTTCGTTACTCACACCCCTCAAAATCCTGTAGTTTTAGGTTAATCGTGGCTTAGAAAACACAATCCCCAGTTCGACTGGACCAATCATTGCATTATCAACTGGAGCGAGATTTGCCTTGCCAATTGCCTTCGCTCAGCGGTCCCTACCATTAATAACTCCCCTAGCGGTCAGTTGGAAGACATTGACCTCAGTAACGTTCCAGAGTGTTATCACAACCTCAGCTATGTTTTCAGTAAATCCAAAGCCAGTTCTCTTCCTCCCCATAGACCCTACGACTGCTCCATCCAGTTACTAGATGGTGCAACTTTGCCCAAAGGGAGGTTATTCAACCTATCTGGTCCAGAGAAAGTTGCCATGGAGAAGTATATCCAAGAGGCGCTTTCTTCTGGGCACATCCGTCCCTCCTCATCTCCCGCTGGGGCTGGTTTTTTTTTGTGGAGAAAAAAGACAAGTCCCTGAGACCATGCATCGATTATCGGGAGTTAAATCAAATCACTGTAAAAGATGAATATTCTTTACCCCTCCTCAGCTCCGTTTTTGACTCCATCCAAGGTGCTCGTATCTTTTCTAAACTCGATCTCCGTAACGCTTACCATCTTGTACGTATAAAGGAGGGGGACGAGTGGAAAACCGCTTTCAAAACCCCATTAGGACGAGTACCTCGTCATGCCCTTTGGGTTAACCAACGCTCCGGCAGTGTTTCAACGTCTAGTTAATGATGTCCTCAGGGACTTCCTTAATCTTTTTGTCTTCGTCTACCTCGACGACATCCTCATTTACTCAAAAGACACCTCCCAACATGAGAGTCACGTTAGGTCTGTTTTGCAACGTTTGGCTGAGAACCACCTATTTGTCAAGGCTGAAAAATGCGCTTTTCACACTACATCCGTTCCGTTTTTGGGCTACATCTTTGAAGCCGGCAGCATCCGGCCTGACCCAGCCAAGATAGAGGCTGTATCCCAGTGGGAACCTCCCACCACACGCAAAAAGCTCTAGCAATTTTTGGGCTTCGCCAATTTCTATCGACGCTTTATTCGGAACTATAGCTCAATTGCCGCTCCGCTCACACAACTCACGTCCATTGCCAAACCATTCTCCTGGAACGCCACCGCTCAGTCCGCCTTCGACCACCTTAAAAAGCTGTTTGTCTCGGCCCCCATCCTAATTCAGCCCGACCCTGACAGACAATTTATTGTGGAGGTTGATGCCTCAGACTCTGGAGTTGGGGGGGGTACTGTCCCAAAGGGAAGCAGGCACCAACAAATTGAAACCATCCGCCTTCTTCTCCAAGAAGCTTTCCCCGGCTGAGAGGAATTACGATGTGGGTAACCGCGAACTTCTAGCCATTAAACTGGCACTTGAAGAATGGCGTCATTGGCTGGAGGGAGCGGCTCATCCCTTCATTGTGTGGACGGACCACAAAAACCTCGCATATCTCCGTACTGCTAAGAGGCTCAATTCCCGTCAGGCACGCTGGTGTTTATTTTTCGACCGTTTTAACTTCACCATTACATACCGTCCTGGGTCTCGCAACACCAAGCCCGATGCCCTGTCACGAAAGTTCTGTTCCACTGAATCCACCTCCGTCACCAGCGTCCTGCCCCCCACCTGCGTGGTCGGAAACCTTACCTGGGACATTGAGGCCAGAGTCATCCAGGCCCAAGGTGAGGAACCCAATCACCCTGTTCCTCCTTATGGCACGTTATTTGTCCCCAGTTCCCTAAGGCCTGACGTTATCTCATGGGCTCACACTTCACGCATCGCCTGCCATGGGGGAATACATCGAACCATCAGCCTGATCCGTAGACGCTTTTTCTGGCCGACCATTAATAAGGACGTCAGGGAGTACGTGGCGGCATATTCCATCTGCGCCCGTTCTAAGTCGGCTCACTCTCCACCTTCAGGGCTTCTCCATCCTCTGCCTACGCCTAGCCGACCGTGGTCTCACATCGCGGTGGACTTCGTCCACCCTGACTCCCAAGGTCCCACTGTCATTTTTACTGTGATCGACCGGTTCTCTAAATTTTGTCATTTCATCCCTCTCCGTCAGCTCCCCTCAGCCACAGAAACAGCAGACATTCTGGTTCGCCACAGTCAGCCTCACGTCAGGGTACCACCCTCAGTCTAACGGCCAGGCGGAACGTGCAAATCAGGAGCTGGAGGCATCCCTCCGTTGCATCGCCGCTGATAACCCCGCTGACTGGTCCAAGTACCTAGTATGGGTTGAGTATGCCCACAATTCACATCCCTCTTCTGCCACAGGAATCTCCCCATTTGAAGCATCCCTCGGGTTCTCACCACCGTTCTTCCCATCCCACGAACTCGACCTGGCTGTGCCATCTGTGCAGGACCATCTCCAGCGCTGTCAGCGCGTATGGCAACAGACCAAGGCAGCGCTCGTCCGCACCAGGGAGCACAACTGCCGGATGGCGAACCGTCACAGGGTGGTGGGATCCGTGTATCGGCCCGGCCAAAAGGTGTGGCTTTACGCCAGAAATATCCCCATTCAGGCCACGTCTCGCAAACTTGCCCCCAGGTATATTGGTCCAAAAGTCATTGATAAAGTTATTAACCCCTCATGTGTCCGCCTCAAGCTCCCGGCCGCCCTCAAAATTCATCCCTCGTTCCACATCTCTCAAATCAAGCCAGCCTCTGACAGCACCTTGTGCCCGCCTTCCACTTCCCCACCTCCCGCCCGTATCATTGACGGTGCTCCGGCTTACACGGTTAGCCGCATCCTGGACGTTCGGCGGCGGGGTCGCGGCCATCAGTTCCTCGTCGACTGGGAAGGGTACGGTCCTGAGAAGCGCTCCTGGGTCTCCCGCTCCCTCATTTTGGACCCCACCCTCATCACGGACTTCTACCGCGACCACCCGGCTGGAAAACTGGGACACTATCTAGCAATCCTGCACAGAGAACGAGAATCGGGTATATTTCAACAGGAACTTAAAGACGTGGACGACCAACGCTCAAAGAAACCTCCTCTGTGGTTCACAGGAACCCTCAAGCTAGAAAAACAGAGTCGTTCATGTTTGGATCTTCTGCAGCAGACAGATTGTTTGTCTCTATTTGATCCTCTAATGTCAGCAAAGCTGCAGATATCACAGAGATATGTCATTTTTCTAACTGGAACACCACAGAGCAGGTATCCAGGAATATGAGTCAATTTCCAGGAATGTTTAGATCCCGCCCACTTTCACTGATTGACAGACAGACTTATTCTGCTGAAAAAGCTCTTCAAGAAATAAGTCATTCTGAAAAACAGTAAAGTGAAATAAAAACAAAGCTACTTTGGAAAATATTGATTTTGAAATCTGATCTTCTGAAGAAAGACATAGAATTATGATAATATTCAACATGATTAAAATGAATATTTTAAAATGCTGTTTTAAAATAACGAACAGGTTATTAAAACAAAATGAAATATATTGAATAACATAATGGATAATTTAAAATCTGTGTGCCGGTTTTTCACAATTTCATTATCTTTTGATAGATTTATGAGAGATTTATTGGTTGTATTTGCACAAGGTCATATTTATTTATTTAATTATGAACAGTACAGGCCTCCATAGAAAACATGGTCTTTTTTTAAACTTTAACACATTTTTTTGCCTTTATTAGTTTAGTTTTTTTTTTATATTATTATGGCTTTTGTAATTTTTGTCCATTTCCCTGGCAAATGTGAAGATGTTGTCTTTTGCTCAGAGTGTTAATGTGTGTTATTTTGTATCTTCAACATTTGTTAATAACGTTTATTTAAAGACAGGAAGTTGCAGACAGAGCACATGGTGACTTTTCCCTCCAGAGAGACGGCTTCCAGTGTGTTTGTAGAGACAGAAGGACACATTTGGATCAGAAAAGAGCTGGGATTGGTGAGTGGAGGAACTGCGGGTGAAAAGCTGTTTTCTGGATGGGAAAGGACGGAGCGGGAGTTGGAGTGGAGGCTGTGGAGTAACGTGCATCACACTGGTCACATGGAAGCGGAGTCGTCGTCTTTCTGTTCTCTATGGATCTTACTGGATTATTGCAACAAACTCCATGTTTTCCAAGAGCAACAACAGGCCTGCAACGCTTTTTCTCGGCTTTGAGGTGCCGGTACTGGGACCAAACTGGACTGTGTGAGAAAAGCTCTGAAACGGAAACAGTGTTCTACGGTTTGGACTTCTGTGCTTTGCTTTGTTAGAAATGCAACAAAATAGATTTTCTGTTGAGAACAGAAAAATATGCCAACAGACATGAACACTCGATGCTTCTGTTTCATTGTCCAGATTGCGTCTGAGGTGCTCATGCACAAACCCACTGTCAGAAACAACCAACCCAGCACACAACTGTCCACATCAGTTTTGTTCTTTCCGGTCTGCATTCATTAAATTCCAAAATCAAACAAAAAACAAAATTGTGCTTTAAGTATTTTTAATACTTAAATTTAAGTTTTGCATTTTAAACCAACACCCTTATTTTTTGTGTTTACCACATAAACTAAAGGTGGTAATATGTTGGAAACTTTGATGGAGACATTGATTTGTCATTTGGTTGGAAACCAGTGTTTTCTTTAGTTTAGATGGAGACTAAAAGGAGACATTTATGTTTTAGGATCACTGCTGTCATTTATTTGATACATTTTCACTTAATTGGAGGGCTTTATATTTTAGTGTGGGGAACTATTCACAATTTTGCCCCAAATAAGTATTCAATGTATTTTTTTCATTCATTCATTATTTCATTCATCATCTTTACCGTTTTTCCCTTTCGGGGTCACGTGGCTGCCGGGGCCTATCCCGGACACTTGTGGGCGAAGGCAGGGGACAACCTGGACAGGTCGCCAGTCTGTCGCAGGGTAGAATGTCCACAAACACACACCCATTCACTCTCACACTCACACCTATGGTGAATTTACAGTTGCCAATTAACCTATGAAGCATGTTTTTGGACGGTGGGAGGAAGCCAGAGACCCCGGAGAAAACCCACGCATGCACGGGGAGAACATGCTAACTCCTCACAGAAAGGTCCCCCGTTGATGTAGTTTTTCACGTCCCCCAGCCGGGACTTGAACTGGAGGCCTTTTTGCTGTGAGGCAATAGCGCTAACCACTGCGCCACCGTGCAGCCATTAATTTTTTATCATATATTTTTTTCATAATAAGAATAATTCATTTTATTTCAGACTCGTGTGTGGTCCATAAAAGAAGATCTTCTGAACTGAAGTGGATTCATGAATGATCATCACTAAACTCTCATTTCAAGTAGATTTTCACTTTGAAATCGACGAAGTCATATTCACAGTTTAAATAAAAAGTAGTGATCATGGTGTTAGAATTACTTCTAAAATCCAGACCAGGACACTAGATATTCCTGCACTAAAGCAGTTTGAATTCTATTTAGCATGTTATAAGGAGTTTATGTTCATAATGACAAACTCAGTTTTATTGTTTTATGGACTTTATTTGATTGACAGCAGGTCAGTTTGTGCTATTTGTGTCATGGTCAGAACACGAGACGGACCGAGATGCTGGAACCCAGTACGAGGAGACAGCTAAGTGGATAAATGTAATTTAATGTCACTAAATATGGCGAAGGCTTGGAGGAGCGTGGCTAGGTCGAGACTAGAAGGCGTGGCTTTGAGCGTGGTGGAGAAGCCTGAGCGAGCTGTAGCTCTTGCTGACAGAGGTGCAGCTGCAGCGCTACTGGAGATCTTGAGAGTGGTGTGACTGAAGGTCTTGAGGAGGGGTGTTGCTGGAGTTTTTGTGAGTGGCGAGGCTGGAGGACCAGTGAAGCCAGAACCAGTGGGTGCTGTGGCCGAAGAGCGTCGGCGTCTGGGAGGTAGCTGCTGCTCAAGGTGGTGTAGGTTCCAGGTGACACTCGTGGTATGAAAAAACCTGAGGCACAAGACAAACGAGGTTAGCGTGGTTCTAGACAAGGGAGCCAGACGTGGAGCACTGAATGACTAGGCACCATCAGGGTTAACGAACTGGCGAAGACTCTTGGAGTTGGGTCTCCTTAAGAAGCAGGTGAGTTGATGAGTTGATTAGTCACAGCTGGAGTCAGGAGCAGAGCAGGGCTGGAAGGGGGAGGAGACTGGCAGGCACCATGACAGTACCCCCCCCTCAACGACCGCCTCCAGGCGGTCCCGGACGCCGATCCGGGTGGGCACGGAAGAAGGCAGTGATGAGGGAAGGGTCGAGGATGAGAGAACGGGAGACCCACGAGCGTTCCTCAGGCCCGTACCCTTCCCAGTCCACCAGATACTGGAAGCCACGGCCACGGCGGCGAACATCCAAAATCTCGGACACCGTGAAAGCCGGAGCGCCGTCAATGATACGGGCGGGCGGAGGGGAGACGGAAGGCGGGCACAAGGGACTATCAACAAAGGGTTTAATTTGTGAGACGTGGAATGACGGGTGTACCTTAAGGGCTGCCGGCAACTTGAGGCGAACGCAGGCAGGGTTGATAATTTTGTCAATAATGTAGGGGCCAATAAAGCGGGGAGCCAACTTCCTGGAAGTGGACTGCAAAGGGATGTTCTTGGCAGACAGCCACACCTTTTGACCGACCTGATAAGCGGGTCCCACCACCCTGCGACGATTGGCCGATCTGCAGTTGCGTTCATTGGTTCGGAGCAGGGCTTCTCTGGTCTGGTTCCACACCCGCTGGCAACGCTGTAGATGGTGTTGGATCGACGGAACCGCCAGATCCAGTTCCTGGGAAGGAAACAATGGAGGAGAATATCCGAGCGAGGCTTCAAACGGTGAGAGCCCTGTGGCAGAGGAGACATGGGAATTATGGGCGTATTCAATCCATACAAGAAACTTCGCCCAATCAGTTGGGTTTTGGGCAGCCAGACAGCGAAGGGATGCTTCCAGCTCCTGATTGGCCCGTTCCGCTTGCCCGTTGGTTTGGGGATGGTACCCAGAGGATAGACTGGTGGTGGCACCCAGAGCGGAACAGAAGGCCTTCCAAACTTGGGAAACAAACTGTGGACCCCTGTCGGAAACGATATCGCTAGGGATCCCATGAAGTCGAAAGACATGTTGGACTAAGATATCAGCAGTACTGGTGGCGGTAGGTAGTTGGGGAAGTGGAATGAACTGAGCAGCCTTGGAGAAACGGTCAACAACAGTGAGTATAACTGTATGACCTTGGGAAGGGGGTAACCCCGTAACAAAATCAATGGCAATGTGAGACCATGGTCTGTGCGGCGTAGGCAGGGGTCGCAACAGTCCTGAAGGTGGAGAGTTGGAAGATTTGGACCGTGCGCAAGTTGCGCAGGCGGCCACGTACTCACGCACATCCTTCTCCATATTCGGCCAGAAGAACCTCTTCCTGATGAGATTGAGGGTGCGGTAGATGCCTCCATGACAGGCTATACGGGAATTGTGGCCCCAAACTAGCACGTCTGACCTGAGAGAGGTGGGAACGTAAAGGATGCCATTAGGACAGGGATCATGGTCGGGTTCCTCACCTTGGGCATTAATGACCCGGTTCTCAATATCCCAGGTCAGACTTCCCACGATGCAAGTGGCAGGGATGATGGAAGCAGTGTCATTAGGTCCGTCGGTGCTGAATTTCCTGGAAAGAGCGTCAGGTTTGATATTTCTACTGCCTGGCCTGTAAGTAATGGTGAAGTCGAAGCGGTCAAAAAATAAACACCACCTGGCTTGGCGAGAGTTCAGTCTTTTTGCGGATCTTAAATATTCCAGATTTTTATGGTCAGTCCAAACTATGAATGGTTGTTTTGCCCCCTCCAGCCAGTGCCGCCACTCCTCCAAAGCCAACTTGATGGCAAGCAACTCTCGGTTACCCACGTCATAATTTCGCTCTGCAGGTGAAAGCTTCTTAGAAAAGAAAGCACACGGTTTGAGTTTGCCAGAGGATGCTTCACGTTGGGAGAGAACAGCGCCAACCCCAGTATCAGAGGCGTCGACCTCGACCACAAACTGTCTATTCGGGTCAGGTTGGATGAGAATAGGAGCCGAAATAAACAATGACTTGAGTTTGTCAAAAGCAGCCTGTGCCTCTGGGTTCCAAATAAAAGGTTTGGAGATGGAAGTTAACTGAGTGAGGGGTGAAGCAATACTGCTGTAGTTGCGTATGAACCGCCGATAAAAATTAGCGAACCCCAGAAACTGCTGCAGCTTTTTACGTGACTCCGGTGGTTCCCACTGAGTGACAGCTTCTATTTTAGCGGGATCAGGACGGATGCTGCCAGCCTCAAGAATATAGCCGAGGAACTGGACAGAGGAAGCATGGAACTGGCATTTCTCCGCTTTAACAAAAAGCTGGTTCTCGAGCAGTCTGGAGAGAACCAAACGGACATGGTTTTCATGCTGCACAGGATCAGGTGAGAATATCAAGATGTCATCGAGATAGACGAAAACAAAACGATTAATGAAGTCACGGAGGATATCATTAACAAGTCTCTGGAATACTGCAGGGGCGTTGGTAAGACCGAAAGGCATGACGAGGTATTCATAATGACCCAGAGGCGTATTGAATGCGGTCTTCCACTCGTCGCCTTCTTTAATGCGGACTAAATGATAGGCATTACGTAGGTCGAGTTTGGTAAATATGTGGGCCCCCTGCACTGAATCGAACACGGAGCTGATAAGTGGAAGAGAGTATTTGTCCTTAACTGTAATTTGATTAAGTTCCCGGTAATCGATGCAGGGTCGTAGCGTTTTGTCCTTCTTAGAGACGAAAAAGAACCCAGCACCCACCGGGGACGAGGAGGGTCGAATGTGACCGGAGGATAGAGCTTCATGGATGTACGACTCCATGGCTGCCTTTTCAGGACCAGACAGGTTAAATAAATGTCCTTTGGGTAGAGTAGCCCCAGGCAGGAGTTCAATGGCACAGTCATAAGGTCTGTGCGGAGGTAAAGAATTAGCCTTGAGTTTACTGAAAACTGTTTTAAACTCATGATAGCACGGGGGTACTGACGAAAGATCAATAAGTTCAGTAGTTAGGTTGACTTCGGAAGGTACAGTAGGCATAGCTGAACGAAGGCAATTAGCTAGACAAAAAGCACTCCAGGTAACCACTCGGTGAGAGACCCAGTCCAAACGTGGGTTGTGCAGCTTAAGCCAAGAATAACCTAAAACCACTGGGTTTTGAGGAGCATGCGTGACATAGAATTGTATAAACTCGTGGTGATTGCCAGAGGAAACTAGCTGAATAGGTCTAGTGCGGTGAGTGATAACAGCGAGGTGCTGACCCCCCAACCCTGTGGTTTTAACTGGGTTTTCTAAAGGTTCCATGGGCAGCGACAGTGATTTCACTAAATCAGAATCAATAAGACTTTGTTCGGCCCCAGAATCAACTAACGCATGGATTTCAGTGACAGTGGACTTGAAACATAGCTTGACAGGAACATAGAAAAAGTTCTTCGACGTGGGAAAAGCAGTCTGACCCGCCCGCGGCCTGTCGTCTAGCGGGGGGTCCTGGAGTTTAAACGGAGCCTGCATTGAGAAACCTTATGATTCGGATCACCGCAGTAGAAACAAAGACCTTCGTCTCTACGCTTCTGACGTTCTTCAGCTGACAGTTTAGAGTGCCCAATCTGCATGGGTTCCTCGGAGCTGCTACGTGACATGGCCGGGGAAAAACCAACTGGATCACCCGGGGGTGCATGTGGTTTAGCTAATGGCGGCTTGCGGGGTTGTGAGTTACGTTCGTGTTGACGTTCTCTGAGGCGGGTATCAGAGCGTAGCGCAGCAGCCACAAGATCTTCAAAAGACTGAGCTTCGGGCTGAGTGCATAAATGGTCCTTGATGGCGTCATTTAATGATTGATAGAAGATACCACGAAGTGCCGGATCAGACCAGCCTGCTTCTACCGCTAGAATACGAAAGTCAATCACGTGATCGCTGACAGATCGATTACGTTGGTTGAGCCTCAGTAATCGTCTGGTGGCTTCTTCCTGTTTTTTCGGCTGATCAAATACGAGTCGGAACTCACCAATGAAGCTTTCGAAGGACAGATGAGTGACGGGATTGGCGGCGAGGAAAGCTTGGGCCCACTGTAGCGCTTTACCTCGGAGTGAGTTGACTAATAAAGTTATCTTGCTGTGATCCGAGTGGTAGAAACGAGGCGCTTGTAGAAACAGGAGTTGACACTGCAGTAGGAAACCCCCGCATGCTTCGACGTCGCCATGGAACTGCTCTGGCTGGAGACGGAAGTTTTCCGGAAGCGAGGCGGAACTAGAGACAGGCGGATCGCTGGAAGGTGGAAGTGACGCTGGAACAGCAGAGACGGGTTGTTGCCCGGTTAGTTCTAGCAAGGTTTGTGTCATACTTTCCAGCCGGCAAAATAAGTCTTGGTGCGCGGAGGCCATCTGAGTAAGCGCTTTGGCTTGATGCCCCAACATGACGCCCTGTTGTTGGACTGCCAGGCGGAGTCCTTCCGGGTCAGCTGGGTCCGGATGATGGCCAGTTCGTTCTGTCATGGTCAGAACACGAGACGGACCCAGATGCTGGAACCCAGTACGAGGAGACAGGTAAGTGGATAAATGTAATTTAATGTCACTGTATATGGCGAAGGCTTGGAGGAGTGTGGCTAGGTCAAGACTAGAAGGCGTGGCTTTGAGCGTGGTGGAGAAGCCTGAGCGAGGTGTAGCTCTTGCTGACAGAGGTGCAGCTGCAGCGCTACTGGAGATCTTGAGAGTGGTGTGTCTGAAGGTCTTGAGGAGGGGTGTTGCTGGAGTTCTTGTGAGTGGCGAGGCTGGAGGACCAGTGAAGCCAGAACCAGTGCGTGCTGTGGCCGAAGAGCGTCGGCGTCTGGGAGGTAGCTGCAGCTCAAGGTGGTGTAGGTTCCAGGTGACAATCGTGGCATGAAAAAACCTGAGGCACAAGACAAACGTGGTTAGCGTGGTTCTAGACAAGGGAGCCAGACGTGGAGCACTGAATGACTAGGCACCATCAGGGTTAACGAACTGGCAAAGACTCTTGGAGTTGGGTCTCCTTAAGAAGCAGGTGAGTTGATGAGTTGAGTAGTCACAGCTGGAGTCAGGAGCAGAGCAGGGCTGGAAGGGGGAGGAGACTGGCAGGCACCATGACAATTTGTTTAGTGATGAGAGGAATCTTTAGTTGTTCGCAGACTGACTCGGAATATGAATCAGCAACAGAATAAATGTGGAACATCTGCCAAGTGGAGTCACATCTCTTTCTCCTCCTCCTTGTGTCCTGACCGACCCCCCCCCCCCCATCTTGTTTGATGTTAAAGTCCTCCCCGAATTAGTGACACAGCCCTCCGTCCTCACAGTCCTCCGTCCTCAGAGTCCTCCATCCCTCACAGTCCTCCCTATCAAGGAGTTAGGGAGTAAGATGGGAATTTGGACACAGCCTGTGTCTCTTTATTAATTTTGTGAAATCAAAGGTTTAAATCTATTGGATTGTTAATATTTAGTCATGAACGATTCATGATGATCGGTGACAGGGCGGGTCCCACCTGTCTGAATGGACCAAGTTCCTGGACCTCCAGCTGCATCACTGCTCCTGAACACAATTTTCTGTCTCATTGCAGGTTGATCTGCTGCAGTTTGTCAGAGATCAGCTGTGAAGTTCTGGTCTCAGCTCTGAAGAAAAACCCGTCTAATCTGACAGAACTGGACCTGAGCTGGAACCAGAAGCTGCAGGATTCAGGAGTTCTTCATCTGTGTGGTTTTCTGGAGAGTCCAGACTGCAGACTGCAGACTCTGAGGTCAGTAAAGAAGCTGAACTCCCTGAAGGATGAGAAGAACGGATCAGGTGAAGAACTTTCTGATGTTTCACTGGAAGATTTTCTGTCTAAAGCCGTGTTTGAAACAAACTGATGATTGGTTCAGATTTCATGTCAGAAAAATGTTCACAGATCAGCCTGTAGAAAGTTCATGTTGGCGTCCAAATTAGTTTCAGCTTCCAGTTTTCAGAAAACCATTCAAAGGATTCTACATGAAATCTATTTGAAGAAAATAGTTTGAAAAGATCTTTAAATATTGAATCTAGAACAGACACTTCCTTTGAATGCCACTAGTACAACAAAAACACACAAAGTGTTCTTTGGTCAGTGTATCATTCAGTCACTGAAAACCAGAAATGACTGCAGATTCATTTACCACTAGAAATGAAACTGTTGTCTTCAGCATGGTGAGGGCTAGCTTCACAATAACTAGCAGCATCATCAGTTAGTTTGGATTGACGCGGTAAGAGATCATGTTGGATCACTGTGTCTAATGTTCTCAAGTTCATTTGATCTGTCAGAGAGAAATGCGGTTTTGATTTTCACCACTAAGGGGAGCTAGTCGTAAAGCAGAGAAGCAGATGATATCATCACGCCGAGCACGTCCAGAAACAGGATTTCCCTTTTTCCCTCCAGTTTGGTGTTCTGAGTGGTTCTGTGGACTTCTGAATGGACTGTTCAGTGAAATCAATATTTCAGATGATCATCACCTCCGTCACATTTTCCTCTGAGTTCCAGGGAAGCTGCACAGCTCAACAGTTCAGCAAGGCAGCTGAAGCGTTGCATCATGGGATCTGTAGTTCTTAGTGTTACCAGCGCTCATTTTGCCACTCCGTTAATAACAATAATACTGTATAAAACTATCTTACAGACCAGATCAGGCTGGACGATACGACCAAAACATAAACCAGAATGAACAAAAACAGCCTAAAAATATGATAAGGGGTTGGATTCTATTCATGATGTCATTCACAGTAAAGAAGCAGTGCTCTCATGGGGAGTTCTGGGATGATAAAAAGGAACTTTGGGAGCAGCAGAACCAGCTGTAACTAGGGATGGGCACCGAGTCCCGGCATTGAAGTAGCCCTGGGGCAACATTCTTCAAGACTGCAGTATCGTTAAGATCTGATCTCAACGGTTCTGCTTTTGGTACTGGAGAAGTCGCATTTGTTTGTGTCCCACAAGATATAAACTAATCTGCCATATTTAACTCACCAAGTCAGTCAATTTTCCGTTAATTAATGACGATATTAATTTCGCTATTCTCGCTGAAGAGGAGAGGTCTGTCTGGCTATTTGTGTGCACGGGGGCGGGGCTGTTGTTCAGACAGCACGCGCCACGCGGCGCACGGGTAAAATTAATGAAATCTGAGACAAAGGTCCCGACTATGGTGTCAACCTGCTGCTATGATGACCGTATTTTGCGCTCTCTGTGTAGAACACGCTGGAGGGGTGCGAGAAAAAACGTCTCGCTGCTAAATAAGGGTATGAACAAGTACAGAGGAAAAGCAGGTAGAGAGGCGGGGGAGGGGCTTTGGCTTCAAACTCTGTCAGAGAGATGGAAACACGGGCGTCAGATTTAGATGCAGCTTTCACTGCAGGAGTTGAAGCAGACTTTCTCTGGGATGATATTATGAACTCAAACATTTATTTAATGTGTTTTATATTTACATCATGACAGCAATATATCTAAACATTGCTGTTTATTTTTATTCAAATAACTTCTTTTTTTCATGTATTTTACTTTTCTAGTTGGAAAAATGTATAAAAAATGTTTTGTTAAAAAACATAAGGGCATAATGAGGAAATAAAACACTTTATGTTAGGCCTGCACAATATACCACAAATGTAACGTTATCACAATATCCAGCCCTGCAATATGCATATCGCAAAACACGGCAAAAATCACAATAAATCTTAAACCTTAAATGTGTTTAAATCAATCTTATGGCATCTTAAAGCTTTTAACGAATCAAATATATCCCTTTATGCATTTGACCATTCGGACGTACGCCTTCACATTGTTAACCAATCTGATGGAGGCCTATTCTGTTAGATGTTTGTCACCTATGTTGACGAGGGTCATTTGGAGTATAATTTTTAAACTGTTGCATTGAAATGGGAATGATGTTTTTGGTTATTTTGCAGTTAGTTTATATACCACAAATTATATCGTTATCGCAATATTAATCTCTAATATCGCATATTGCAAGTTTTTCTCATATCGTGCAGCCCTACTTTATGTTCTTAATTTGTCATTTATTTATTTTTCGCTCTCAAAAAGTATCGATAACAGAGACACGGTGTTGACTTTCACAGCTATGCTGATGATACTCAGCTTTACATCGCCGTGTCTCCTGATGACTTTGAACTCGTTAACACTCTTTTAAACTGTATTAGAAACCTGGGCATACTTTTTAACTCTAAGCTAAATTTTATCCCACACATCAAAAATGTCAGGATTTTACCATCTTAACCCTTTGATGCGCAACATGGGTCAAAAAAGACCCAGCTGAGTTTTATTTTTTTATATCTTTGCAATAAATTAATATTATCATTCAGCAGTCAAGGTATTCCTCAATTAACTTGTTTTAGACCATCACACATGATTATCTTATTTTTTCATTTCTTACTTTTTAAATAAAAACTGTTTTTGTATCACTACCCCTCTAATGCGCAACATGGGTCCAAAATGACCCACATTCATTTTCTATGTTATTTCTCATATGGCTCAGTATTTACACAACATAACTTTGAAATAAATTACATTTTATCACTTATTCCTCCATATATGTTTAAAATATCTTGTTTTTTTGTGCCTCTTGAGCACCATGCATGATAACAAAGCAGTGCATGACAACAGTCAAAAGAAGAAACCAGAAGTGATCCAGTACTATAACAGATCAAAATGAGGTGTGGACACAATGGCTCAAACGGTTAGAAACTATTCATGTCAGTGAAGAACACAGAGGGGGCCCATGGTTCTCTGGTACAACATGCTGGATGCTACCACCTTCTATGCCTTCACTGCACAACACCCTGGCTATATGGGGTGTGTCAGCAATGCACAGCAGCTTTTTATCAAGGAGCTGGCAAAGAGCTTGTCATGTCACATATAAAGAGGTGCATTGAGGGCACACCCCAATGCCAAAAGCATGTTTGGGTGGCACTGGCTCATGTGGTTGAGCAAGTCAGCCAATGATGGGAGGATCGGCGGTTCAATCCCCGCTCCTCCCCAGTCAACTGTTGTTATGTCCTTGGGCAAGACTCTTCACCCTCCTTGCCTCCAGTGTGGCTCCACTGGTCTGTGAATGTCCTGGTTATGGTCAGGGACCGCAGGCGCCAGCTACGCCTCTGTCAGTCTGCACGAGGCAGCTGTGGCTACAGCGGTAGCTTACCATCACCAAGTACGAATGAATAGTGAATCACACTATCAAACATTGTAAGAACTTTGAGTGTCTGGAAAAGTGCATATAAATCCAATCCATTATTATTATTTTCAGGCAATTGGAAAATGTGGGTTTCAAAAACAGACAGAGCCACCATCAAGCCTGAAGAGAGCATCAGACAAGAGGGCCAAAAGGAGAGGAAGAGGTGTGCGATCTGCTCAGTTTATCTAAGACAGAAAAGTCAAAAGCTGGTGTTCTCACTGCACCAGATCTATGTGCAGAACACAAATATCACATTATAATTTGTGAGGAATGCAATAACAAAGGTCACAATTTGTGTAAACGGATGTCCCACACCAGTTTAAAGTTCTTAAAACACCCATAAAGCTCAGATTGTTAGACATCTCATGCTATCAGAGGTATATGTTACAAAATGAAAATAATCATGTTTCAATTAAAGACATAAGTGTTTGGCCCAACTCATTGCAAAAATATTACTTCAAATCAGATGTTATTTTTATAGTATTAAGTAATTTGATTAAAATCACACTTGAATGACTGGGTCGTGTATATAAATCTGTTGTAAAAACCATTCTTATTCATAAAGTATGAAAGGAAAATTGAAATTAATAATCTGGGTTAATAAAAAACAAGATATGTAAAGAATTCTTGGAATATTCAACAGTAAAAAATATATATTTTAAAAGATACAACAAAGTAAAACTCAGCCATCTTAAGATTACATATAAAATGAATGCGGGTCATTTTAGACCCATGTTGCGCATTAGAGGGGGTGTGGATATGTTGCGCATCAAAGGGTTAAAAATATTGCCAGAGTCCGCCCGTTCCTCTCTCTTGCCAGCACAGAGGTGCTGATGCTTTTATTGTTAGTTGTTTAGATTATTGTAATGCCCTGCTCTCTGGTTTACCCAAAAAGTCTATTTCAAATCTACAACTATTGCAGAACTCTGCGGTACGAGTTCTGACAATGACCAGAGGGTGGGAACACATTACACCAATTATAAAATGGCTGCATTGGCTCCCTGTATGTTTCAGGATTAAATTTAAAATTCTTTTAAATATTTTTAAAATATTTTTATGGTTTTGGGAGCCAGTTTAGCTCGTGCTGGTTTGCGGCGCCTTCCATCCGTGAAACCAGGGTTCGACTCCGGGCTGCTCCCTGTTCCCTTCTCCACTTCTGTGCCGGTCCCAAGCCCGGTTACCTTGAGAAGCGTCAGGAAGGGCATCCGGTGTAAAACATTGCCAAGTTTACCATGAGACTTGTTCGCTGTGGCAACCCCTGATGGGAAAAGCCGAAAGAGGAAGAAGAAATATTTTTATGGTCTTGGGCCTTCTTATTTAAATGACATTCTTTTAAAGTATGAGCCTTCGCGGAACCTGAGGTCCTCCGGTACTGGCCTCTTAGTTGTTCCTAACGTGAGGACCAAAACTTCTGGTGAGGCTTCGTTCCACCATTACGGTTATCATCTGTAGAACAGCCTGCCGGAGAACCTCAGGGCCGCAAAGACTGTAGAGGTTTTTAAGAAGAGGCTCAAGACCCACCTTTTTAATTTAGCTTTTAGTTGATTTTAACTGCTAATTTATTCTATTAGTTATAGTATAGGCTATTTGTGTATTTACTTTCATTTTATGCATCTTTTTCTCAATTTTATGTTTTTATATACATCTTATGTTTTTAATTTTAGTATCTTATCATAATTTTAGCCCCAGTGTTTCTTGTGGGGATCTTTTTTGCCAGGGCTTGGTCGGTGGTTGTTGCTGCAGTTGTCTCCCTTTCTGGGGCAGCTGGAGTTAAACTTTGCGGCTTCACAGCTGTGAAGTGGACCCTGTTGCTGTCCCAGTCTGGGGGGGGGCGCTGTGGTATTGTTCCAATGGCCAGACTGGCTCCTGGTATGAAGAGATTCCCAAATACTGTTTCCTCACAGCAGAGCCAAGCCTTAGTTGTTTGTTTATTTATTGTTTATTTCTTTATTTATTTTTACAGTTACATAGTCATTATTCATTGTACATGGGGCCATGGGTCATATGTTTTAACAGAGGGAAGGGTGAAGGGTGAGTCGGGTTTTTACTGTAATATTGTTTTTTTCTGTTTTTATTGTCAAAGCACTTCGAGCTGCACAAATGCATGAGAAGCGCAATATTATTATGGAGTCCTATACTGTTCATAATTAAATAAATAAATATTTAATTAAATAAATAAATATGAACTCATGCAAATACACAATCAACCAAGAAATCTCTTATAAATATATAAAAAGATCATGAAATTGTGAAAAACCTGCACACTGATTTTAAATTAGCCATTATATTATTCAATATATTTCATTTTGCTTTAAAAACCTGTTCATTATTTTAAAACAGCATTTTAAAATATTCATTTTATTCATGTGGAATATTATTATAATCTACGTCTTTTTTCAGAACCTTGGATTTCAAAATCAATATTTTCCAAAGTAGCTTTGTTTTTATTTCATGTTGCTGTTTTTCACAATGGCGTATTTATTTCATGAAGAGCTTTTTCAGGAGAATGAGTCTATCTGTCAATCAAACTAGACAAGGCGGAGACACTTTTGTGATTGGCTACTCCTGTACTCAGACATAAGCAGCAGCAGCCTGACTACATCGATTATAGATGCTTCACCAAACGTGACGGCGCAATGCACACTCCTCAACACTAGGGGAAGTGTGCACCTCAACACACCCACAGTGTTACACAAAATTGGGCAGTTTTTGTTCTAAATTTGCGGATAAAAGTGGCTTTGGGCGAGTGTGCATAATTCAGGTGATTTTGTGGTCGGTTCGGCAATTTTCATATTCTCATTAACATCTAGTAGTGGTCTAAGTTAGGCTGGGTGGTTGTTGGAGTTCCACAAAACGTCTATGAACTGGAGTTCCATGAACGCAACATGCCGCGTGTGGGATGGGCTACCAGCTAATGTTTTTAGCCTGATAGCCACATGGAGCGATTGCCTGCGCTTATCTCAATAAAAATGCATGGATGGACAATGTACATGGAGTGTTAAGAGATCAGGTTTATTTATTTTGAATAGTTTCACATGATAACAACTGTAATACTTCCGTATTGTTTAGGGTATTCAGAGACTACAAGAGGCTTCTTCGTCAGACAACTCTCTTCATTTATTTACTTCCATCACACGTCACATACGTCATCAACTTACGTCGGTGCGTGGAACAACACCGGATGTTACATCCCCCTTGTTTTAAAAAAAAAACAAAACTTCAGTATAGTTGTCAAACTGACGAGACTGTGTAAACCATACTAAACCAGAAAGCAATCAGACTTAGCAATAAACCTTATGGAGCAAATTCAAATCCCGTTTGGATGAACTATTAAACCAATGCTTTTTTTTTTTTTTTTTTTACAAGGTTTAAAATAACACATTTGGTAACAAGGTTTCAGTCCAAAGAATACAACTGATTTGATTACAGATCTAGAACAACCCTAGGTCTCACTATGCGACCAGATCTGGTAGAAACCAGCTGTGACATTTCTTCTGGTTCTAACGGGTCTGCGTTAGGATGTTGCAAACGCTCTGTTTCGGTGCTCGCAGGTTTGTTTGGGTCAGATGCATTTTTTTCAGGATTAGGTTCTTGCGTCTGTAGAAGGTGACTTCGGTTTCTCCTCAGCATCTGGCCTTCATCAGTGACAATGTTGTAAGATCTTTGTGTGGGTGCTGGTCCAATGACAGTTGCAGGCTTCCATGTCCCAGATGGAAGTTGGAATCGAATTGTAGATCCTTGGGACAGAGCAGGCAGCACTCTGGCACTTTTGTCGTAGTATTGCTTCTGCCGGCTTTGACATAATTGTCGTCTGCTCTGGAATGTGCAGCGAGGCGAAAGGACCGGCTGCAGCTGCTTCTCCGTAGCTGGTAACACAGAGCGTAAGCGACGACTCATCAATAACTGGGCTGGTGACTTCAGACCATCCACTGGTGTGTTCCTGTACTCCAGTAGACTCAGGTACGGGTCAACACTTTGAGCATGAGCTTTATCCATGAGAGCTTTGGCAGTCTGCACTGTCTTTTCAGCAAGTCCATTGCTCTGTGGGTACGATGGGCTGCTCGTGATGTGTTCAAAGTCCCATGAATGTGCAAAGTTTTTGAACTCCTGTGAGCTGTAACAGGGTCCGTTATCACTGATGACAGTCTGGGGCACACCAAACCTGGCAAACATAGCTTTGAGCTTTGCAATCACTGCGGCTGATGTAAGCAGTGGCGGTTCTACCCTGAATTACTCCCCGGGCGAGACCCTCCTCTGGCGCCCCCCCCCCCCCCAATAGAGTCACTTTGTCCATTTATTGTAACTGAAACTAAGAAATTGATATAAAAAAAAGATGTTTATCAGAATTCTGCACTGCATTATGACAGTTATCTGAACATAGAAATTAAAAGACTATCACCATGGCAAAAATAGGAAAATAGGAAAATTAGGAAATATTTAATCAAACACAAATAAATAATCTAAAATAAATATTATAAACTACAAATCACACTAATAACACACTAGAATAAATATAACTACAGCACTAAGAACAGAAAACACTAACTTGATGCAAGCTTGTCAATAACGTCATCATATGAAATATGCTCCCCCCCTGAATGATTGATACTAACAACAGCAGGTTAGTGAGTTGCTCCTGAGACTTTGGTGATCTCAGGTATGACTTGATCTACTGGAGTTTTGAAAAGCTAACAGCATCATCAGCAGCAGCAGCATGCTACCATCACATATCATTTAACATTATGAACTAATATACAACAGTAAAACACAACAAAAACTTTGTGATACAGCAGAGCAGACAGACACACAAATCTTAACTAATGTTACAAGTTAAGGCAGAGCAAACATTAAAGAAGAAAATCTTAAAAATGACGTTATTTGCAATATTTGGGCCTACTTCAGTTTTGGTCATGATAGACCAAACAAGAGATTTTTCCTCTGCAATGTTATTGTTGTTGGAGGGCAGATAGCATTCGAATTTAGAAAACGTGCATCTAGCTATGCGATATTACCCTTTTCTTTGTCTCTTTTCTCCTCTTCTTCTTTTCTTTTCTTTCTAAATTGGGCACTAGCTTTGACCTTTTTTCTCCATATTTCAGATGTTTTTTGCATTTAGCATAAATGTCTTCACAAAGGCATCAAGTCTGTCGACTAAACCAACTGTCACCTTAGTGAAAACATTGTTTTGTTTTCACATTTTTTATTTGGGCATTTCACACAAAAATAACCAAAAAAGCATGATTTTTTATACCTTTTTTATATCCGCAGCCACCCCCCCGTCACACATTTCCAGCAGGAGCGCGTGCAGCTGCACCCAGGGGCGCCAATTCGCTACATGGCGGCGCAGTTTTTATTTTTTCATCAAGCACTGAGCCCTGGCCTGTGACCGTCGCCCCCCTGGAAGAAGATCCAGCCAGGTTTTGCGCTCCGTGCTCACCTCTCAACCTGCACCCTTCACCCCGCGCCCCCTCCCTTCTCCTTATTCACCCCGCGCCCCCTCCCTTCTCCTCACTCACATTTGCGTCTACTTCCCAAAGACAGGAGGGAGCGCAGCTGCGGGGCAGGGGCGCCGCCAGGTTTCAGGCTGTTACAAATTCTGTGATATAAAAAAACAATAGTGGTGCATAAAGTATTTTACAAGGGCTGACCTGGCGCCGCCCCCCGTCATTTTTCCGCCCCCAGGCGATCGCCCGTATGGCCCGTGCCTAAAACCGCTACTGGATGTAAGACTGACAATTTTTTCTACTTCAAAGTATCTACTGTAGCAGTCAACGGCTACTATGTAGTCATGGCTGTTCCACGTGAACAGGTCTGTGGCTATTACTTGCCAAGGTCTCTCTGGGACAGGATGGGATATCATTGGTTCTCTCTGGTGTGAGTGACGCCTCTCTAGACAGATGCTGCAAGATCCAACCAGCGTTTCTATTTGTTTTCCCATCCCGGGCCAGAACAGAACATCTCTCGCTCTCTGCTTGGATTTTTCAATCCCAAGGTGTCCGGTATGTATGCGTGACAACATGTCCGTCCTGAGCGAGTGAGGGATGATTATCTTTTCGCCCTTCAGCAAGATGCCATCTACCTCAGATATCTCATGTCTGTGGTTCCAGTATTCAGCGACGGTGGTTGGGCACCTTTTGCGCGAATCTGGCCAGCCTGATTCGATCCTCTGCTTCAATGTTGACAGCTGCTCATCCTGTGCGGTGGCTGCTCTTATTTCTGCCATTTTCCTGTCACTCACAGGAGCATTACTGATCACACTGTGAATCTGAAAGTCCATTCCTTCATACAATGTCTGGCTGTCACACTCAATAGGTTTCCTGGACAGCGTGTCGGCGACGGGGATGTGTTTTCCTGGCTTGTGTTGGATGTCAATGTTATACCTTTGAAGCTGCAATATCATGCGCTGGAGTCGAGGTGGTGCGGCGACAAGTGGTTTGCGCATTATGGATTCCAAAGGCTTGTGGTCTGACTCGACAACTACCTGCCTCCCATACAGGTACTGGTGGAAACGCTTACACCCAAAGAGCACTGCAAACAGTTCTTTCTCTATTTGGGCATAGTTTTTCTCAGTGTCATTCAGTGCTTTGGATGCGTATGCTATTGGCCTTTCGTCCTGCAGCAAAACCGCTCCTAGGCCACATTGGGATGCCGCCACCTGCAATTTCACATCCTTGGTACGCTAGTACAGGACCTGGTTCCTGTGTCAGCAGGTCTTTTACACGCTGAAAAGCAACGTCATGATTAGAGTCCCACACAAACTCACTGTTCTCCTTTAGTAGCTGACGTAGTGGGTCTGTTGCTTCTGAAAGTCTGGGTGCAAACTTTGAGAGGTAAGTTACCATGCCCAATATGGTCTCCAACTCAGATTTGTTGCTGGGATTTGGCATTTCTTTGATGGCTTTGACTTTATTAGGATCGGGCTGGATCCCGTTCCGTGTTAGTTTGTGTCCAAAATAGCTCACCTCAGGCACGCAGATGATGCTTTTGTCCTTATTCAGCTTTATGCCTTTTTCTCTGGTTCTCTCTAGTACTGCACGCAGGTTCCTGTTGTGTTCCTCTTCCGTGCGGCCGTACACCAGGATGTCATCCACAATGGCGGAAACGCCTGAGAGCCCTTCGTATGCTTCATCAACTCTCCGCTGGAACTCATCTTGAGCTGAAACTATTCCAAATGGAAGTCTTTTGAACCGGTATCTTCCATAGATGGTATTGAAGGTGGTCAACATAGATGATTCCTCACTGAGTTTTATCGCCCAGTATCCAGATCTGGCATCCAGTACGCTGAAGTACTGTGCACCCGTGAGCTTCGGTGTGATGTCATCCAACGTAGGCAGGGGGTAATGTGGTCTTTGGATGGCTTTGTTCAGTGGGCGAGGGTCTAGACACACCCTAAGTTTCGTGGTTTGGGGCTTTTCCACTACCACTAGGGCATTAACCCATTCTGTTGGCTCTGTCACCTTCTGTATTATGTCTGTATTTTCCATGGCATCGAGCTCAGCTTTTAGTTGGTCTCGCAGGGCATGCGGGATCCGGCGAGGGGGGCATACCACTGGAACAGCTGAGGGTTTTAGCTGAAACTTACATTCTCCAGGGAATAGACCAATGCCTTCAAAAACATCAGGAAACTCCTCCAGGATGTTTGTGCCTCTCTTGGGTTCTGCAGAAACGACATGTATTAGTCTGACTATGTCGAGGTCCAGACAAGCACGCATGCCTAGGACAGGGGGAGCCTTTTCGCATATTATGGTGAAATCCAGAGGAATGATCTTTTCTTTGTGTCTGCATGTCAGCCTGCAGACTCCTTCTGTTTTCAGTGAATGCCCACCAAATGCAGTGAGCTTGCTGTCTGCTGGGCGTAAAGCGACACTCCCGAACATCTGGTGAAATATTTTGGCTGGTATGATGTTAGCCTGAGCACCAGTGTCCACTTTAAAACTCAATCTGTGTCTCTGTTTTCCTAGCTCAGTTTCAGCATAGGCTTGTTCTTTGTCTGTGTCTTTGTAACATGAAGTAACAGAATCAACGAACAGTTCTGGTTGCTGCTCATCATCCATGACAGTATGCACATTTCTGGGCTTGTATTTAATATTTTTTCTTTGCGTTCTGCACATCTTAGCGAAGTGGTTAAATTTCTTGCAATTGTTGCACTGGCGTCCCTTTGCTGGACAGTCCTCCATGCGGCTGTGTTGTCTTCCACATGCTCCACATTCTGTGATTGGAGCCGTCACATTTTAATTATGGCTTTTGAACCTGTGGTGGGACGAGCTTGGCTTATATGGTTTTTGGCTTATTGCATGAGCAGACTGAGAAGAAGTGTTGGAGGTGGCACCTGCCATTACTTTTAGTTGCTGCTGAGACAGCTCATGTGATTTGGCGATGTCGATCGCTTTTTCTAGAGTCAGGTCGGGGCCTTGACACAGCAGTTTTTCCCGAACTTGTGGTGAGTTGGTTGCAAACACAGTTCTGTCTCTGATCATCTCATCGCTGTTTTTGTAATTACAGTCTTTAACCAGGAGCCTTAAATCCGATAAAAACTGATCAAAACTTTCACATTCTCCCTGTATCTTCTCATGGAATTTATAGCGTGCAAAGATTGGGTTTGCTTTGGGCGTTTCATATTCCTCAAATCTATCAAAATAAGTTCTCAGTACCTTTCTGTCATCAGCTGTGAGGGTCCACGTGCTGTATACATCTCTGCCTTTCTCCCCAATCCACAACAACAGGTAGCTGCATTTCTCCTCCTGAAAATTATTACGCAGCGGGCCTGAAAACATGAGCTCGACCTGGATCCTGGATCTCCGCTGCGTTTCCGACCACGGTCAGAAACGTCATCACAGGAAAGGTTCAACATTTCCCGCGAGGTAAAAATAAAACCAGAGGACCTGATTATAATCATTGTTTCATTGAAAATAAAAAAAATATAAGGTTCAGGAGGGCTCAGCTGGCTTGTTCCGCTTTGCGCAGCTCCTGGTCTGACTCTGTCGGTCCGCCAGCTCGCCTCCTGCGAGCCGACATAAGGCACGATGTGAGCTCTGAGTGAATGGCGTGAGAATGAGGAGTGTTTCAACGGGGGACTTATAGACGTGGACGACCGGAGCTCCTCTCTGTGCTTTGGTCCACACAAATCCTCAAACTACAAAAACAGAGTTGTCCATGTTTGCATCTTCTGCAGCAGACAGATTGTTTGTCTCTATTTGATCTCTAATGTCAGCAAAGATATCGCTGAAATATGTCATCTCTCTGACTGGCACACCGCTGAGCGAGTATCGAGGAATATGAGTCGATTTCCATGGATAAGCCAATGAGCGTTTAGACTCCGCCCACTTTCACTGATTGACAGATAGACTCATTCTCCTGAAAAAGCTCTTCATGAAAAAAATAAGCCATTGTAAAAAACAGCAACATGAAATAAAAACAAAGCTACTTTGGAAAATATTGATTTTGAAATACGAGCTTCTGAAAAAAGACACAATTATAATAATATTCCACATGATTAAAAATAAATATTTTTAAATGCTGTTTTAAAATAATGAAGAGGTTTTTAAAGCAAAATGAAATATAGTGAATAATATAATGGCTTATATAAAATCAGTATGCAGGTTTTTCCCAATTTCATGATTTTTTTATATATTTATGAGAGATTTATTGGTTGATTGTGTATTTTCATGAGGCCATATTTATTTATTTAATTAAATATTTATTTATTTGATTATGAACAGTATAGGACTCCATATATTATAAATAAGTAACATTCAATAAGATTATCGTTAAAATACAGGATCGATAAGCAGTATCAATAGGAGTAGTAGTACTGTTAAAACCTTAACGATACCCATCCCTATCTTTAACCTTAAGACCAGGGGTCACCAACCTTTTCTACACTGACAGCTACTTCATGGATACTGAGTCATACATAGTTATTTATTAATAATGATTGATTATACTCATTAAAGTGACAAGATTCATCACCTTCATCATTTCTCACAATAATTATCAACAATAACATCAAGGCAGTAAACAGAAATCAATATTCAGTCCTTTATTAATCTCAGTAATGGTTACATTTTCAGATGATCCTCACATCACAAGTAACAGAATCTGCATATATTTTGGATACTTCATTGCCATGTTGATTTCTAAAAGTTATTTTTTACAAAATAATTTAAGTAATTCATCTTTGTCATGTGTTTCAAATTGATTCAAAAATATTTCCTAATGTAACTGAAACAGTGTTGTGTATTTTACTGATACACAACACTGCAGAAAATGCAGATCAGCTGATCTGCATTTTTTAATCAAATTCTAACTTCTACATGTAGGATTGAACACATTTTAATCCATCTTTTTCATGACTCTCCCATGTTTCACTGAAAGCGTCTGGGATCTTTTTTTTTTTTTTGTTAGTTTTAGTCCAAGTCTGTTTGTGACGTCACTTTTCTTCCACTTTGTCTCAGATGCAGAAACAATGTCTGTCAGCAGCGACTGCTCAGAGGGAAAGTCTCTGTAGATCCAGAGAAAATGTTGGTAATGGTTCCACAGTGGGAGTCATCACGTGCTCAAAGCCATCACTTTAGCACAGAACGCTGGGATGAATGATGCATTATGGGATGTCTGGCTCAGCTTTAGTGATGTTTGAACGTTCACGCGGCTGAAGAATGTCCATCATTGATCCTTCCTCATCAAAAACCTTCATTTCTGATACTTTGAGAAACATTTATGAAAATATACAGAACATTTTATTGATCAGCATAGAGTTTTATTCATTCATTCAGACAAACTGACTGAAATGTAGTAGGAGTGTCTCTCTGTGTCTCTGTGTCTTAAACCAGGAGTCCATGTTTCCTCCTTTGGTTAAGGACCAGAGATGCTGCAGTGATTTAAGCGTTGAGCACGGCGCCTCAGTCCAGCAGCAGCAGCGTGTTTCATCCATCATTCATTCATCCAGATGATAATGATTCTCCACTATTCTCTTCTTTAGTGTTTCAGGATATTTTCCAGCCGTTTTTGAGTCAGCTGATGTCATTTCTCCACGCAGACACAAACTTCTGTCATAGGATTCAGGAACAGCTGGAAGAAGCTGTTGGAAGCCGACAGGCCGGAATTTTTTTCACAGGGCTCCAGACTATTTTTTTTCACTAGGAGCACAGTGGCCCCCAACTGAAAATTTTAGGGGCACAACCAGAAAATTTAGGGGCACCATAAATCAACATTCTAACCAAATCTACTGATTTCCACTGTATTACTAATAAATACTTTAATAATAGATGCAGAAATTACAATGTGCTGTTTCAAATTCAGTGTCAAATTTTAATCTGCACTTTTGAAGAGGCAACAACAGGTCAACTGACAGAAGAAGGTAAACTGTAAAAGAACGGGCGATGTTCAATGGAGATCAGAACAATTGATACAGATATCTGAGATCAGAGAAAAGGTTAAAAACTGATTGAAATTCATGCTGGTGACACCAAATAAGTGCAGCCAAGATTCACAATAAGGGTGTTTGAGATCACCCAGGTAGATGCAACGCTGCGCAGATCACCTGGTGTGTGACATATATTTTTGTTTTTGCTCCAACATATAGTAGTAACAAGTTTATTTCAAATCAAATCAACATTTACCTGGAAAAGAAAATGTAAGTCAATACATGACTTGGGAAATAAGATTTGAAAGGGGAATGGAAGAAGCGAAAGCTTATAAAAATCCAAACCCCCACTCAACAACACTCATAACAACAACACAACGAAAATAAACATCACCTGTCAATCATCACAAAAATATCACGACAATGGGGTGGGAGCAAGGCCCCAACCTGAGCAAACGCAGCTGGAAATTTAGTACTGAACTGACTGAAAGCTGCCCTGATGACTACAAAACAATGCATTATGGGACATGTGTCCTGATGGTTTTTGTAGTTGAGTGATTATTTAAAATAATTTAAAATACCAATTGATTAAAAGAAGGGCTACATAAATTACAAAACATTCAAATAATATATAATAACACAGATCATACTAAGGGGGAGAGGCATATTAAGACTAAATTGAACTAAATTGAACTCCAACTTCCTTTTCTCCTTCAGTCTCGCTGCAGATTCGCCTTCACCCCCCACCCCCACCCCCCGGCCTGGTCTCCCCAACGATCCAGGCGAGCCGCTAGTTCATCTTAAACACGTCTATCGTTGCATTTTCACCGTAACCATAACCATAACCCTCCTCCGGGTCTGTGCGGCCCAGAGAAAAGTTCAGCTCAGACTGTATGTGATTAGAAAATTAAGAGCGAATAGATACGTTCTAAAAAGGAAAGTAAGGAACTCCTTAATGTGGTCTGGGGAGGGGTGGTTAGGTTTCCTGCTTTCAAGCGCGGTCATTGTCACGCCCCCAAAATATCATCTTGGGGGCCGTAAATACCCCGCGTGCCGCGAGGTTGAGACCCTTGATGTTCACTCTGCCACTGGGACACTAGCCGCAGGTCAGAAGAACGAATCAATAGTTTGACTGCTCATAGCTCAGACGCACATATCGGGTTGTGATGATATTTGGCTCCGTTTCACTCCCACGGATGTTTACGCGCGCTCAATTATCTCTAGGCCCCTCCCCATCCACGCATTTTGGCCACTTACAGTGGCTTTCCTTATTCTTCTCACACACAGTGGCCGCCTCACAGACAGGCATCACTCAATGAAACGCGAGTGTGTGCTCGCATATCATGAGTATTTGTGCGAGTTTGTGTGTGTGTGTTTTTGTGCGTCTCATTGATTATTTCATTGCTCATTTCATTGATCATTGATGTGCCCCTTCCACGTTTAATGTATAAAAAAATACGGAGGGTGGGGGAGGCAAATTTACTGGTAGCACATGTGCGACTGGATGTAAAATTCAGTCGCACACTATCAAATTTTGGTTGCAAAATGCCACCATTTGGTCGCAGTCTGGAGCCCTGTTTCATCTCCAACCACCTTCCTTTGAAATTAATGCAGCATCATAATAAGTTTATGTGAATTCAGGAATATTACTATATAACTGTATACTCATATGATATGTACACTGTATAATGACCATATTTTTAAGATATTGTCAATTAAAAATCTATATAAATTCAAGTTTGATTCAAACAGAATAGCAACCCAATGAAAGTAAACTTTAGAAGCAGCTCAATGGTGAGTTGAGCTATTTTTGGAACAGGCCTGCAGGTGACTTTTGTGGCCCTTGGAGGCCACCTGGTGTCCACAGACACCGTGTTGGTGACCTCTGGTTTAGACTACCAGCAGAACCATCAGCAGCTCCTCTTCATGGCCACATTCAGACACTTTGGACCCCGTGGATCCTTATGGTTCTCAAGGCCCATCTACAGTTTAGAGATGTCAGGAAATGCTTTCAAAGGAGAACTTTATAAGACTTTTCAGCTTTTTTTCTGAAATGTGATCATTTGAAAATGCATTTTACAATTTAGGATTCAAGATGAATAAATACAGTTTTATCTGACATTTTTTAAATCAAAGTTTTAAATCAAAGCAAATCTATTGGATTGTAAACATGTAGTCATGAATAATTCCTGATGATCAATGACATTTCAATTCCTCGCCTCGTTTTATCTTCATTTCAAGTCATTTCTAATCTATGTCATTTTCATTCCTGATCATGTTTTTGGGTTCAAATCCAAAAAAAAAGCAAACAGTGAAAATGTCATCTGTCAGTCTGTCATCAGGGCGGGTCCCACCTGACTGAATGGACCAAGTTCCTGGACCTCCAGCTGCATCACTGCTCCTGAACACCCTTTTCTGTCTCATTGCAGGTTGATGAACTGCAGTTTGTCAGAGATCAACTGTGAAATTCTGGTCTCAGCTCTGAAGAAAAACCCGTGTAATCTGACAAAACTGGACCTTAGCTGGAACCAGAACCTGCAGGATTCAGGAGTTCTTCATCTGTGTGGTTTTCTGGAGAGTCCAGACTGCAGACTGCAGACTCTGAGGTCAGACTCCATGTTTCAGTTGTGTTCAGATCAAAATGATGACAAAGTTGTGTTGACCCACAGTGAGCAGAAATGTCCAGATTCTAATCTGCAGCTGCATCTTCCTGCAGCTGTTTGTTCTCTTCAAAGATCTGCAGAAGAACTTCTTCTTTTCTTCCTGCAGCTGCTTGTTTCAAAGCTGTCTGCTGTCATTTGTGCTCCACAAAGTTCTGCTTGCAGCCATCAGCTCTTCTTTGTGTCTTTGCTCCAACAGACTCCTTTAAAGCGCGTACAGAAGAAGCAGCCGTGCACGCTCACATGCACTCTGAGTCATGCTGCTGTGCTTCAGCAGATGCAGTTGAGAGTCCAGCGGCTGATGTTTGTGAGCAGACAGTGACAGAGTCATGCTGCAGCTGGATGCTGCTCTGACAGACACATCCTCCACAAACATCCTCACCTTTTCATCCACAAACATCATCACATCATCCATCAAAGCTCCCAGCAGCTTCTGACTCTTCATTCAGAGCTGAAGTCATGGATCAGGGATCAATGTCCAACATTTGCTGCTGACTCTTCCTCATCACTTCCTTCTTCTCTCTGCTTTGATCTGTTGGAGCTGAAAGTCTCTGCTTGAAGGGCTGCAGCAGAGAAGGACTGGAAGATCATCTCCTGAAAACTGGGAGGAAGACTTTCCAGCATCCTGCTGCTGAAATTCTCCCATGATTCAGTGCTGTTTGGAGAAGAGCTGAACAGAAAGAGGAAGTGGACTTTTTCTGCTGTTGCTGCAGAAACATCAGTTGGTTTGGATGCAGCCACAGGCTGATGTTTGACTTTCACACATCTGGACTTCTTTCCTGAAGCAGCTGCATGTTGTCCTGAATGTTCCTGAATGTTCTTCTTCTCTGCTTCTGCTGGACTCTTCTGATCTGCTGCTGTTGCTTCACATCTTTGGACTTTTTCTAAACTTTCTGATCTTCTTCAGCTCTGAACTCTTTAGAAGAAGTGAAGGATGAAAAACATGAACTTTGTCTTTAAACTCAACTCTTTGTTCTTGATTCAGGTTGATGAACTGCAGGTTGTCAGAGACCAGCTGTGCTGCTCTGGTCTCAGCTCTGAAGTCCAACCCGTCCCACCTGACAGAACTGCGCCTGAGCTCCAACAACCTTCAATACTCAGATGTTCAGCAGCTCCAGGATCTGGTGGAGAGTCCAAACTGCAGACTCTGAGGTCAGTAGAGGGTTGGAGTCAGTCCAGCTGCTTCCAGATGTTTGGTCCTAAAGTTAGTCTGAGAGCAAAGATGCAGAGTTTCCTGTGAAGCTGCAGCTTCTCAGTGAAGCTCTGAGGAGAATGATGACAAGCTTCAGGACAACAGTCAGCCAATCAGAGCAGCAGAAGCTCCAACAGGTGAAGATGACAGGAAGCTGCTGCTCTGAACAGGACTGAAGCTCCTGCTGCTCTTTCTGCTGCTGTGCTGCATCACTGACTGACAGAACAGGATCAGGAGACACCCCTTCATCTCTGTCGCCCTTATTTATCCCTGCAGGTGGAGGTAAAGATGAGTCTGATGATCCTCCTGGAGGAGCAGAGAGGAGCAGCAGCAGCAGCTGGTCTGCAGAGATGTTGTGACTGGACGGTGTTCCTGGGAGGTGGAGAGCAGAGTGATGGAGGAATCAGAGGAAGTGGAGATGAGTGTCAGAGCTGCAGCATGAACTGATCTGAGATCTGGGGGGTATTCCAGAGAGCAGGTTATGCTAGCTCCCACGATAAATTTGAGGCTAAGGAAGTTGATAACCTCAGCTTTCGGTTCCAGAAATGGAGGTATGTTTCAGGGTAGGTTAAGTTACCATGGCCACTCATGCTCTGAACATAACCTGGTCCGGAGCAGGTTTAGTTGAAGCTTAGTTTGTTTTCAGAGAGGTGAAGCAGCATGGCGTGTCCGTTTGAAGATGATTTAGTGGATGAAAAAGCTCAGATAATACTTCTTCCACCATGAGAGGGTGATGAGACCACATATGGATGTTGAAAAGATAAACTTTTTTACTTTGATCTAACTTAATTATTTGCTTCAGTTAAGATAAATCATTTTTTTGTTAGGTCACCTTAAAAATAAAACGTAGTTTTCAGACAATTATTTTCCTTTCGTTCAAATTAATTTAATTAAGTAGGTGTAACTTTGATGCTGCTGTTAGATCGGCACCGCAAGGGATTCTGGGATATCATTCCCTTTGCCTGTCTGGACGGATTTGGGTTTAAGTGTGGCTTTTTGACCAAATGTGTTTAGTTGTTTAGCTGTTTTACTGTGTTTCACCGAACTATTTTGTCCTACTGTGCTTACGTCTCTGCACCATAAGTGAGAGTAAAGGAGATGATGATGAGTTTATATAGCACCCCTACCACCTTTAGCAATTATGACAGTGACGGAAAATTCATTAATGAATTTTTGCACTCCGTGCATTTTTTTCCGTTCTTTTTATTGTTATAAAAATGAGCATATCTGCCGGTTCAAACTTAGACATATGAAAGTTCAAGAAATATAAGTAATTAAGATGGAAAAAAGATTGATGGAGTAATGTGACATTTAGTTAGATAAATACGTAAATTTGAGTTGTATAAACAATTATTGAGTTTGAATAAATTTAACTAAATTATTTAAATTATTTTTCAGCCGTGTTACTTTTTTGATGGACTTATAATCTTTATCCACCGTCATTAAAACCTCAGACTCCGTCTCACTTCCGTCTCAAGTGTCGCGCTTTCTTTTTTTTTTCTCCACGCGTTTCCATGGTGACTCCAGAAATCGGCGATCTATTGAGAATGTCTTTATGTACCGTGCGTTAACCCAGGGTTACCAAGTCGAGCGTAATTACGCCAACTCATATCTGGTCTTTTGGAACCGACATACCCTGAGTAAGCAAGTTCAGGCGGATTTCAGCCAGAGTTACGGCTCAAAGTCAGGCTAGTTTAAACATGCTTCCTGGAATACCCCCCAGCTCCACTGTCTCTCTCAGCATCAAGTGGACAGTTATTGTGCTGCAGCTCCCCCGGTGGACTGATGGAGAACTGCACTTCCTCTTCTCATTCTAACTTGGAGTGTTGATCTGAAACATGGGTTGGATTCAGATGTTCAGCAGCTCCAGGATCTGGAGAAAAACAGACCTGCAGACAAAGAGATTCTTTTCTAGATCAGTGTTTTTCAACCTTTTTCGAGCCACGGCACACTTCAACCTTGACAAAAATCCCACGGCACACCGGCATTCAAAAAAAAAAAAAAAAAGGAGAAACTCAGTCTGTATTGATCCACAGTCCCTCCATGATCTCACATGCATTTTTGTGATAATTGTGGCAGAAAACGCTGGAAGCTGCAGCTGTTTTTTTAAGATGTGATAAAAGTTAAGTTAAAAGAATTAAATTGAATTAAAAACTGAGGTCGTTGTGCTTTCACTACTTTAAGAGGAGAGAGTCGTGCGCCCAGACGCTCAGACACGCTTTAACCAAATGCATCATGGGAGATGTAGTTCATTAATCCGACGAACGCAGAGACTAGCGTCTCTGAGCTTCATTGTTTTATTCATTTGTTCCACGGTCTGACACCGGATTCTGTGGAAAGCTACACCGCTAAAGACGAGCTTCAGCTGGTATTTTTGTTAGAACTGAGAGACTTTTCCAGCAGAAGTCAGAACAAGGAAGTGAAGACTTTAACCATTTCTGATTGGTCAGACCGATGGCATGTGATTAAAATCCCAAGACTGATTGGTGGAGACAGTTAAAGGGGCGGAAATTTTCCTAACAGCTGAAACTGCGGCTAAATCGCGGTACTGTCATCCTTATCAAAATGTATTTTATAGAATCAAATAAACACAAAGAAAAAAGTATTTTACGATCTTTCATATTGCCAATTTCTTAGTGTTTTATCAGGGCCTTTAGGGATGAACAGAGAACTGAAATCCTGGAGATGGAAAATGTTGTTAAATCAGTTAATGAAGAAAAAAAAAATCAGTTAATGAGGGCAATTTCCCACGGCACACTTGACCATCTCCCACGGCACACTAGTGTGCCGCGGCACACTGGTTGAAAAACACTGTTCTAGATCATTTGATGAACAGATGTGAGTTTGGGATGAACCAATGAAGGATTGAGGGAATCATTGATCAGTCAGATTGCAGGTTCGATTCCCGCCTTGCACGCCTATGAGTCGAAGTGTCCAGGGACAGAACCAGGGTCACCAGAACCAGATCACTAGATTCTAGTTCCAGATGTTTTACACTTAATTTCTGTTCTCCAGAAACTCTCATTGACAAACAAACACAGAGTTTCATTCAGAAACCTCCAACATGGTCATGTGACCAGAATGTTCATAGTGGAGACACGGACAAACGCTGTGGTGACATGACTCATTGGTTTGGATTCAAGTCCTTTGAAGTCAGTTTTTGGAGCAGAAATCCCGTCTGATCTCAGTTAGTGAACAAAAGTCTCTCAGTTGAATCATTTTTCTATCATCTCTGTTCTGTTGATGATCAAATATTGACTCATGCAGTTTGAAAGACTCAGAGTTTTGCTTTGATTGATGTTTTCCACAGTTTTGTGACTGAACTTCCTTTTTCTTCGATGTTTTGTGGGTAAAACTCTGTTCTTTTTCATGCTGACAGCATTTTTAGCTGCAGTTTTAAAGAAGTTTCATCTAAATCCAGTAGAATCTCCTCATTTTCTAGAATTTCTGAAACTAGAAGAAACTTTCTGAGCATAAAAAACCTGTTTTCTCCAGAGGACATGAATGAACAAAGTGGATCTTAGTGAGGAATATAAGCCTCTGGATGCAGAGAATCACTTTGATGCAGCTGCTGCAACACCAACTGCATTGAAGCAGGAGGGAGAAGGGAGACACCTGCTGGCTGTTTGCAGAAATGCATCTTAGTGTCAAAAGGCTTCAAACTGAAAGCTGTCTGTAAAATTCCTGCAGCCTGTTTGGATCTAATAAATGCTCTTTTGAATCAACTCTGTGTTTTCTATTGATTTCTGTCTTCATTCTATCTTTGACTCACAAACAGACTTGAATCTTTAGCCTTCCCCCTCATCCTGTTCCAGCTGTTCTAATCGTCATGTGTTTGGTTCCTTTTCAGTAGAAATGGGTTGGAAAAGAGCTTTGGAATGTTCAGGTGGAATGTTCAGATTAGATGACCCCCCCCCCTTACATTGACGTGTTCTCCCTACCATGACAAAGGTGGATAAAGCTGGAAAGATTTCATGTAATCCATGGACACCAATGAAGATCACAAATCATTGAAGAAAAAAAGTTTAAAGCACTTTCTAGTGGGTCTAGATGACCCAACTCCCAATGTTAAAGTACCTAGGATAGAACAAGGGTTACAGGATATAGAGGTGAAGCCATCATTCTCTGGATTGACGCTTCCATTCTAAACAAAACATTTAGAATATTTCAGATTACAGTTACAGGAAACATTGACTTATATTTGTATTGATGCTGTTTTCCATCTGTGTTTTCAAACCTGCATCAAGAATTAGCTCATGTTTATTGATTCACTTTCTGTGGAAGTTTGGCTTCTCTGATGAACCACCAGAGGGCGACAGAGAACTGTTGACATTATTAACACAATAGTCAAATAAATCAACATTTAGCACAAAGTGAACAAACTTAGGTCACGTGCTAACGTTCTGATTCTGATGGAAAAGCCTTTTGTTTTGATTACTTCAGAATTTTGGCTCAAAAAGACCAATGACAAATGAAACTCCAATAAAGTTAGTTTATAATGAGGAAATGAAATGTTATTTTATTGAATTATCAAATGGAGACTCAGCTTCAGGTGATAAAAAAGGTTGGTGCTATTTCCATTTTTAGAAAGAACATGCCTTCTGCACAGTTTGCAGTGAACGTTACTCATTTATGTCAGTTTTTAATGAACTGAAATACCTCCACACAGGAGACAACATTTAATTTATGACAACATATTTTTATTGGAAAAATGATAACACTATTTTACACAGAAATACTTTAGAAGTTTAAAAAAAACAAATTTGATCATTTTATTTCAAGAAAATAGCCTCAAAGTAATTTCTTGGTCTGAACGCGTCTTTATTGTCGTCTAACTGTAAACTCCAATTCAAACATGCTGACAAAACAAGGACAGATTTCCTAGAGATTTCCTAATTCTGCTTCCATGTGATCACATGAAAACAGTCCAATGTTTTGGATTCTTCTTCTTCTATATCATTGACATTAAAGCTGCAGCTCTGTCACCAGGAAACAACATGTGACAGGTCCCAGTTTTTGGTGGAACACCGTCTCTGTGATGCTACAGACGCTGCTAAAACACAGTGGATTTCATTCTGTTCTATGTAGAAAAGACTGTTTGATTCATGTCTGATGAATTCATCTTGGAGTATTTATCCTCCACGTCTAGAAGTCCGCTCCGTGAAAATCCTGTCCCACTTTAAAGCGGTCCGTGTTTCCATGGTGACAGAGGGAACAGCTGGTTAGCATCTTTCTAACTTGACTGAACTGAGGGTTGGGGCTTCCAGCACAGAACCAACCTGAGAGCAAATGAACATTCAAATCCTCCACAAGCTAAACCCCATCAGCGTTGGATTGCTGCTGACAGACAGACTTCATTGATGGCATCTTCCGTTCTGGACCTGACGTTTAGCACACCATAGCTGGATTCCAGAGCGCTGTATCAAAGCGCCTTCAGCCCGTTTGGACTCTGGCGCTCCACGCGCTGGATGAATAGTGGCGTTTGGAGGAAGTGCGGCTGCGCAGTCCGTCACTGAATACCGTCACTGCCTGGACCTCTTTCTGGGTCCTAGTGCCCTAAAGGTTACAGCTCCTGGTTACACAAGAAAAAAGTCCATTCTAGAGGCCACTCTGACGTCATCATCATGAAAGACAGCGTTACCTAGCAACCATACCAAGACCATAGCAGCTATAGAGGGAAACACAACAAACCATCAACGGCGGTTAAAGCAGTCAGACGTTTGTTCTGCAGCTCAGCAAAAATCTCTGCTTTAGGTTTTGGGGAGAAAAACAAAGGAAAACACACGGAGAAGGATTCTGCAAAGGAAATCCCAAGTTCTATTGGTAAGTCAGCGTCCTGGAAACATGCTTTGTTGGTTCTGAAGTGGCATGAATGCAGACTTAGATTGGTTTGTTTCCTTGGATTCTTCAGATGGATTCAAGCTGTAAATGTTGTCGGCATAAAGCAAGTTTGGACTAAACTAAAGCAGAAAGTGGCTTTGAAGATGGTCAGGAGAAATGAGGGCTTTTTTCAGGAATTCTTGGAAGAGGAGGACTTCTCCAAACAACCAGAATCTAGGAGGAGGTTTTTTCAGCATTGAGATCAGGATTTAGCATGAGCTTCAATCTCATTTTTGTTCAATTTTGTTTTGAGCTGAAACAGGCAAATTTAAGAAAGACAAAATGGTCAATCTGACTGATGAACCAATCAACTATTTGGGTGGAGCTCTGTGATCTCATCTCAGTCATGGGTTCAGCAGTCAGAACTGGACCTGAGGAGTCCAGCTTTGGAACCAGCAGAGAACCAACAAACAGCAGAAACCCACACTGTGGGAAAGACTACACACTTCTGACTGATGTTCACATCCACTTTATTCTTCACACTAAAGATTGGAACAGAACACTGAGAACCAAAAAGAACAGAGGAACAGTTATAATGTCTACAAGAAAACATGAATCACAAGAACACCAGACACAAACACCAGTCTGGTTCTTTATAATTTTATATTTTAAACAATACCGAAATATTTATGAACC
>JAUDJI010000034.1:0-123990 GCA_037389245.1 Oryzias sinensis
TAAAAAACGGCCGGCGGGCCTGCTAATGTTTGCTACAGCATTAGCCTGCTCAGTCACGCCAGAAACCTGCAGTCTGCGACGTTTTCCGCTGAAAGTCGCTCCAAGACTGGATTGGTTGCAGCCTCAAACAGGGACCCGGTCTTTGTGCGGGGGGGTGTTCTCCACCTGCTGCGCCCTGAATCCGTGGAGCTAACAACACGCTTCCTGCTGCTGTTTGCAGCCCGCAGACTGCGTCCTCTAAAGGGGAAGATCTCTACCAACCCACGGGCTGTTGTCATGTCACACTGGGAGGGTTTGCTTTGGTCCTCCTGTCAGTCTGGGAGCAGGTCTCCAGAACCACATCCCATCATCTCCATCTGGACCCCCCCGCAGAAGCATCAGGCTGGAACTTTTGTCCAAGCCTCCAGGAATGTGGGAAAGACCATCATGGCTCCACCTGCACATCCTCCAGTGCCTGGATTCTTGTTAACGAAACCACAAATCGGTGGACATTTTTAGGGTTTTTGTCAGTGGGGTGCATGTAAACGCCGCGGTCCAAACCCGTTTCATGTGTGTGATCTGTTCTTTCTTGTTCCTTCAGAGAACACGAGGAGCCTGACGTAGAAAACCCAGAAGCAAGCCGAATGTAAGTCACCAACGAGCCGGCAGAACTGTCTGGATGTCCGTTCTGTGTCCGTCTGTTCCTGTGGTTCCCCACTTCTGTGTGCATTCATCAAAGGGCTGTTTGCTTTCAGGACTAATACTTCGAAATTATTACGTTTTGTACTTTGACCAGAAACAAAAGAGCCGTTGCTTTTTGAAGACACCGAGAGCCTCAGGAAATCGGTATCGTCCCGGAACTTCTTTTGACCTGCGATCCGGGTTCATTTGGCTGCTGGGACTACCGGTTCTGTACGATTGAACCGAGATGTGCTAGGGGCCGCTCTGTTATGCGTCCTGCTGTGAACACTGAAACGTTCTCTGAAGTTCAGACACCGCTGTTGAGGCATTTTGGGCCAGGGGTTCAGGGGCGGGCGATCGCTCAGAACATTTTTGGACGTCTTTGATTCCATGTTGGGCCTCAAAAGCTGCAGTAGAACCAGAAACTGCTGTAGTTTTCCCACTTATCGATGTTTCTAACCAGAGCTTTTACTTTCGATACAGAGAATTTCCTTTAGTGCTGATTATCGTGTTCTTTAAACAGAAATCTGCTTGTCTGATTTTTCTTACTTCTGCATTTCCTGTCCTAGAATAACCAACAGTTATGTCAAACTTTTTTCTATAACTAGACTGCTGTTCTGGTTCTGTCTAGAGGAGCTTAAACATAAACCAGGTTCTGTCCCTTCGTGGTCCTATAGAAGTGCAGTACGATTGGGTGTAAATGAAGCGGTCAGGGGTCACCAGAACCGTTTCTGAACGCCTAACGCTTTGGTAGAAAGATCCGTTTGTTATAAAAACTGTCCAAAAAATGGAACCAACAACTCTCCAATCAGCTTTCTTTGCCATAAGAACATAGGAGTTTTGAACACGGAAGCCCAAAATGCGCATCGACTTTTTGGAAGTGGTCGGTAGGAGTGTTTCTGAGCCTGGAGTGAACGTAAACAGATTTATTTTTAATGTGTTCAAATGAGGCAGGAAAACTATCGGTTTTGGTGTCCAGGCGAACCATCCGGTTTATAATAAATACATGTGCTGAGGTACACGCATGCACGAGGCGTGTCTCGATCCACGACGTTTATGTGAAGCGTATGATAACGTCTGGACCAGAACGTGGTCAAACGTCTTCAGCGTGTTGGAGGTCCCTCGCAGTCTTGATGCTTTGCTGATTTTTGTTTTTAGCATGCTTCTAAAATATTTATGATTTCATCAGTGCATTGGGTTCTGCTTCCTGATTGGCTGTTGACCTCGTCAATAAATCTGGTCTGTGCTGTGTCTCCTGAACAGAATGTGTTCAGATCTACTTAACCTCTGGAGACCCTGTGTCCTCACACGAGGACATGGTTTTTGCAAAAAGTACTTCCTGTACTAACGATAACGGTTATTGGGTCCTACTTATCTCACATAGCAATGTGTCCATTATTCATCCACTAGGAGCTCGCCTCTCCGTGGCCTGAAGACACGGCCGATGTCTCCTTTGATAGAAGACGAGCAGCACGGCAGAAATGTGAATGCATCTGCTGTCAATCAAAGTATTGTTCACATCCGAACTCTCTAAATTTTTTCCTCTGCAGGAAGCGAGCAGCCGCCAAACATCTAATAGAGCGCTATTACCACCAGTTAACGGAAGGCTGTGGGAATGAGTGCTGCTCCAACTCCTGGTGTGCCTCCTCGGTGGGATTCACGCGCATGGACAACAACGCGGCAGCGGTCAAGGCGCTGGAGCTCTACAAGGTCAACGCCAAGCTCTGTGACCCACACCCTTCCAAGAAAGGCACCGCCTCCACCTACCTGGAGAGCAGCACGCATAGCAACTCTGCCTCCAGTGACCAGCAGGTGAACCACAAGGAGGCGCACACGCTACGGGAAAATTTTAAAGGTGAGCTCGAGCCCAAAGTACAGGTTTCTGTTCCGACCGGTGAAGTCTTGTTGGGAAGGCTGTTCTACCGGTTTCCCCTTCTCTGTTTTTCGCGTAGATGTATCTTACCTGACAGAGGAGAAGGTGTACGAGATCTTGGGCATGTGCGGGGAGAAGGAGGATTACTCCCCGCTGATCCGAGTAATAGGCCGGGTCTTCTCCAGCGCCGAGGGGCTGGTGCAGAGCTTCCGGCGGTCCAAACCCCACACCAAGGAGGAGCTGAAGTCCCTCCAGGGCAAAGACGAGGACAAGGACGAGGACGAGAAGGAGGCAGCGGCGTGCTCCGCTACAGCCATGGAGGAGGACTCCCCGTCCTCGTCGACGCGGCCGGGCGAGGGTTCATCAGGAGACAACGACGTCCAGAAGCTGGCGCCGGACGAGGTCTCGGTGGACATTGATGCCGTGCGGCGCGTCTACGAGCGCCTCCTGTCCAACGAGAAGATAGAGGCCGCCTTCCTGAACGCACTGGTTTACCTCTCCCCCAATGTGGAGTGCGACCTGACGTACCACAACGTGTACTCACGGGACCCGAACTATCTGAATCTGTTTGTTATAGTGATGGAGAACAGCAACCTCCACAGTCCGGAGTACCTGGAGATCGCGCTGCCTCAGTTCTGTAAGGCCATGAGCAAACTGCCGCTGGCCGCTCAGGCCAAGCTGGCCCGCCTCTGGTCGCACTACAGCGCCGAGCAGATCCGCCGCATGATGGAGACGTTCCAGCAGCTCATCACCTACAAGGTGATTAGCAACGAGTTCAACAGCCGGAACCTGGTGAACGACGACGACGCGGTTGTGGCGTCCACCAAGTGCTTGAAGATAGTTTACTATGCAAACGTGCTGGGAGGCGACCTGGACGTGGAGCACAACGAGGAGGAGGACGAGGAGCCCATCCCGGAGTCCAGTGAGCTGACGCTGCAGGAGCTGCTGGGCGAGGAGCGCCGCAACAAGAAGGGGCCCCGGGTGGACCCGCTGGAGACGGAGCTGGGGGTCCGCACCAACGACTGCCGGCGGCCGCTCATCCCCTTCGAGGAGTTCATCAACGAGCCGCTGAACGAAGTCCTGGAGATGGACAAGGACTACACCTTTTTCAAAGTGGAGACGGAGAACAAGTTCTCCTTCATGACCTGCCCGTTCATCCTGAACGCAGTCACCAAGAACCTGGGCCTGTACTACGACAACCGCATCCGCATGTACAGCGAGCGGCGGATCACCGTGCTCTACAGCCTGGTGCAGGGCCAGCAGCTCAACCCCTACCTGAGGCTAAAGGTCCGCAGGGACCACATCATTGACGACGCTCTGGTCAGGGTACGTGCGTGGCCCCGCCCTCCTGCTCCGCAGCCCCCGCCGACCGCCAGCCCACACGTCTGACCTGTGCTCTGTCCCCGCAGCTGGAAATGATCGCCATGGAGAATCCTGCAGACTTGAAGAAGCAGCTGTATGTGGAGTTTGAGGGAGAGCAAGGTGTGGACGAAGGAGGCGTTTCCAAAGAGTTCTTTCAGCTGGTGGTGGAGGAGATCTTCAACCCTGACATAGGTATGAGACCGTCCGTCGCCGCTCGGGTTTCTGCCGGTTATGGTGCACGTAAAGGTTGGAGGTGTTTGGCTCCTGAAAACCTCCTTTTGGCTTGATACCCGATTCTTTGACCTTTAACCCTCCTACGGTATGTTTGGTTCCACTGTTTGTCCAGTTCCTCATGAATCTCAAACTAGTTCTTTGGCTTTGGGTTGATGGAACACGACGAATCACAGAACATCCTATTTCCCATCAAAAGGGATTCTGCAGTTTCCTGTTCTTTACAAAATAAATCTCATAAAAGTCTACATAATTCAGATGTGGTACGAAGAATGCAGGTCTTTTTATTAAGGTCTGTGTTTGTCTGAACATCCAAAAAAACGTTTATCAAATTCAAATCTGGTTTTAGAAAAACCTGTGGTTATGGCCCGTAGTTTCGCCGGCGTTGGTTGATAATGTCTCTGGTTTGGCTTCAGGCATGTTCACGTACGACGAATACACCAAACTGTTCTGGTTCAACCCCTCGTCGTTCGAGAACGAGGGCCAGTACACGCTGATCGGCATCGTGCTCGGCCTGGCCATCTACAACAACTGCATCCTGGACGTGCACTTCCCCATGGTGGTCTACAGGAAGCTGATGGGCAAGAAAGGGACCTTCAGGGACCTGGCGGACGCCAACCCGGTGAGACATGCGCCGTTGGGTGGTTTCGTTTGCCCCTTAGGTGGATTGTTGTTTGATAGTCTTAGATCTTGTTTGAAGAAACGGCGGTCATCTAAAGTACCGGACATTCTGCATGGTGGGACACACTGTCGATAACAGGGTCTTTTTTTAAGCCTTTGGCACACATGGGGCGGATTAAACCAGACAAGTGTCCCAATGAACACGTCGGTCAGTCTTCAACTGCATTCAACATTCTCTAGAACGTGTTTGTGTCACGTTAGACGTGTTGGCGTGTTCACAATGCCTGTAACTCTTTTTTTTTTTTTTTTTTTTCAAACAGACCAATATCGCTAAAACAAATGTGACAATGCTAACTCTGTAACTTTTTAGTATCACATTAAGAGAACAGTTGAACACAACTACACGTTATCCGCGTTAGCATATTTACAATAGAATTCAAACTTGTAACATGTTAAAAAAACACACCATTATCGCCTAAAACAAATGTTATTATGACTACGTTAACTCCCAAAGTTCTAAGTAACGCACGGTTCAACACCACTACACGCGAAGGGGGGTCTAAGGGCAGGGATGGCAGTATAGCTTAGTCAGTTTGTTAGTTCATTTTAGTATTTTCCTATTGAACTCTCTGTATTCATGATCCTTTTGATTTCATGTTTTACTTTGAAGCCCATCGAGACGACTGTTGTTGTGATTTTGGGCTATACAAATAAAATTGAATTGAATTGAATTGAATTGAGTTAGCATATATATATATGTACAACACCTGTTTACGTCGTTTGCTACAGGTTAAACAAACACTCTGACAAAACGTCAACATCATTTAACACAACCAGAAAATAAATACAATAAAATAAAAACAAAACACAAAAACATTTTCAGTACACAGTCCCAAAAGTAACGGCAGTAATTCAAAGTAATTTGTAGTAACAGTGATAAGTGTCTTTGAAGTAACTTCACTGCAGCAGCTTCCTGATGTGACTGCTGTGCATCAGTGGCTGACCGCCGTCTGGCCGTGCCCTGCAGGTCTTGAACCAGAGTCTGAAGGAGCTGCTGGAGTACGAGGGCAGCGTGGAGGAGGACATGATGATCACCTTCCAGATCTCCCACAACGACCTGTTCGGAAACCCGCTCATGTACGACCTGAGGGAAAACGGGGACAAGATCCCCGTCACCAACGACAACAGAAGGGTAAGGGGCGGGGCCAGGAGCCATTCAAAAACATAGATCTACCTTTATAGACTTTTTTTTCTTAGTTTTAATGAGAGATTTCTGTTTTCAGTAAAGGAAAGTTCCAACTTTGGTTCTTCATAACCAACCCAGACGAGGTAAAAAAGCAAATGAGAACCAAACCACATGTAAAGCATTGCTAAAGGAATCACATCTACCTGCGGCCACAAGGTGGCACCAGATACAAGTTGCAGTGACTGCATGCTGAGTCAGCACTGCAGCTGGTGAAGGTCAGACGATGAAAGGGAGGAAGGAGTGTGGCTTCCAGACGCTGTGTGTGTGAAGCCTGAAGGTCAGCAGCTAAGCTAACGTTTGGTTGGTGCTCAGTCTGATGGGAAAATTCCGGGCTAGGAGAGCGTTTAGCCTCTTTCTGTTCCAAACAGAAGTAACGTCTGATGAGCTGTAGGAGCATCTGTTCACTTTGACCGCATACAAACTCGATCTCCAGACCTCAGACCAGCCATCCAAGCTGGAGTCCCACCTTTCAGGACGAAACTTTTCAAAATAAAAGAGGCGAATTGCCTGGAAAACCCCTGCAGATGCCCATTTGGGGGGGGTTACAGATCTAACCAATTCCACATCGTTCCATCAGAACCATCTCTAGTTTTACATACGTGACCACAGGTCCAGGGGTTTCTGGTTGGGTTCTGAGGTTCCAGGGTGAAGCTGCTGTCGTCCGTCTCCGCAGGAGTTTGTGGCGCAGTACTCCGACTACATCTTGAACAAGAGCGTGGAGAAGCAGTTCAAGGCCTTCAGGAGAGGCTTCCACATGGTCACCAACGAGTCGCCGCTCAAGTACCTGTTCAGGCCCGAGGAGATTGAGCTGCTGATCTGCGGCAGCAGGGTAAGACGAGCTGCAGCCGCTCGGTTCCGCCGCACAGCTGCAGAACCGGCGCCATACTAACGCCTGTTCTCCACCGCAGAACCTGGACTTCCTGGCGCTGGAGGAGACGACCGAGTACGACGGCGGGTACAACAGAGACTCACGAATCATCAAGTAAGAAACTCCATCCTGGAAGCAGCTCCTCCGCCCCCCAGGGGGGAGAGTGTCGTATTTACAGGAGTGGACTAAAACCCACGACCCCTGGTGCAGTGTTTCCAACATGTGGTGACAGCACTGAAACTGTGTCCTGCAGGGACTTCTGGGAGACGCTGCACTCGTTTGGGGAGGAGCAGAAGCGCCTCTTCCTGCAGTTCACCACCGGCACCGACAGAGCCCCTGTGGGGGGGCTGGGCAAGCTCAAGATGATCATCGCCAAGAACGGCCCCGATACCGACAGGTGAGCCCGCCCACCCACAGTGCCGGACCAACTCTGTATGTTTACCGACACAGGCGTGACCCAAAGAGGAAGTCACATGACCCGGAACCCGGTTATTATGTGTGTCTGTGTCCTAAAATGACATCAACCGCACCATGATGCAGCCCACATCATGATACTCACTCTGTTCTTTCACAACAAATGAGTTTTTTACAAAAAAAAATCAAAATCAAACTCCTTATTTACATTTACAGGGCTTTTATTTTGTAACTTTAGTGGATTAAACGCGGCGCTGTTTTGTATTTTATTTTAAAAATAAAAGGTTTGTTTGCAGGTGTTTTTAGTTTTAGTTTTTAGATAGAAAATCTTCAAAATAAAAGGTAATTGTCAGAGTGAATGATGATTTTTTTATTAGGGACCCCGCCCCCTAGTGGCTCCCCGGTGAACTCGCATATCTATAAGTCCTGAGTCTAAGCTGATCTGGGAAAATCCCATCATGCCTTTTCCTAGAGCCTGAAGGTCTGCCGAAGTCATCTGCGCAGCTTTTAATTTGTAAGCCTGCCGGTGGGGTGCGCCCCCTGCTGATGGTATTGTATCCCCGCAGGTTACCCACGTCCCACACCTGCTTCAACGTGCTGCTGCTGCCCGAGTACAGCAGCAAGGACAAGCTGCGAGAGAGACTGCTGAAAGCCATCACCTACGCCAAAGGGTTTGGCATGCTCTGAGCCCACCCCCTCTGCTCCAAAGGGACCCCGCCCCTTCTCTGGCCCGCCCCCCTTTTATCAGACACGACGGAAGACGTTGACGAGTCAGGCCGCAGGGACGTTTGGTTGTAATCGTGCGCCCCTGTAGTTCCTCTGCAGCCGCCAGCGCAAGCACACGCCCCTCCCCCCCTCCACTCTGAGCTGCAGCCCCCCCTCCTCCTCGTTTTCCATGTACAGAGAGGATAACTTCATTATTATTTATTTTAAGGTAAAAATGGGTTATTTTTCATGCCTGTCTGTTGCACTGGCGTCCCCGGGGCGCCGGCGGGGTGCGCTTGGAGGGGGCGGAGTTTACGAGTTAATGTAAGACCCGCTTGTGGAACCGCGTTAAGGTGAAAAACCATCCAGCTGTAGGAGAGTCTCGACTATCAAATGAACCGAACAGATGGTTGTCGCTGACCATTCCACTCCCCCCGCCCGCTGACAGGGACGCCACCGCTGTTCCTCACCGTGTTTCTGGGCCTTTTTCCACTGTGGGGGGAGGGAGGGGCGGCACTGCTGGCTAGATCTGGTCAGAGCTGTAAAGTGCACTTAGACATTTTCAGAATGTTTTTGATTTGGGTGGGGGCCGCAGGTTGCCACGATTGTTCGCAGCGTTTTATTTCCTTGTCTTCCTGTGTTGACGATTCCAAATAAAACAGTGTTTGTATACGAGCGCCGTCGGAGCCGCAGTGCTGTGTCCCTGCCGCCACGCCCCAGGGGTGGTCCTGACTGTTGGGGGACAGCCGGGGAGGGGGCTCCCGGGGTTCACCGGAAACTGTGGACGATCCACAACCACTCAGTCTGTGCGGAAACGGCTACGATCCGGAGCGGGAATGTTGGGAGTCCGCTGACGAAGCAAGACCAACAAGGAAGCTCTGGCTTTTCAAAATAATGTCAAGTAAATGCTCTGAAACCATCAACGGTGTTTTCTGTTCTTTATACGGCAGGTGGGAAGGGGATTCAAACCGTTGACACTACTGTTCTCTGCAGTGACTGAAAAGACTCCACACCAGTACACAGGTGCTTCACAGTCTAGTTTTCACGCTTAGCTAAACAACTTTCTATGACCTTTTTGCTCCACGAACATTGAACACACGTTGGAGGTTAAACCAGGTTGAACTTGGACCAATCAGAGACTGACACCTGGTGAATCCAGACATGGCGAGGGGTTCGACGTTGACGTCTGCGTATGTTTTTCAGATAGACACTAAGACCACTCTCCTGACACAACGCCAGTTCATAACCGTCATTGCATTGAACTAAACAGTTTCTTGCCCAAATGCAAAATTGGCATTTCTCACCAACTGTAGGTGACGGACGTACGCTAGTAAACCGTAGAAGAAGAAGCCCCTCCCGGTTTTTCCAGTGTGAACATCATGGGCTAAAATGCCCGGTGTGTACGTAGCTTCATTGGTACGGCCATGACCCAACAGATCTGCTGTCTCTCAGGAGACTGTTCAGAGCCCGTTGGTGATGCGCAGAAGGTCAAACATCCACTGGTAAATCTGATCGGATCCTGGTGGTTTATCATCAACGGAAAATTGTTTTAAAATCCGATACACTAGAATATGTTTCATCCAGAACAAACGTAGGCTTGACTGAATCAAAGGTGTTGTACAAAAAGTGCATATCTACACTCTAGCGTCTATGCTTTTACGTCTAAGCGTTGAACCTTTTCTGTAGTTTTGACTGAATTTGTGGTGGATCTGATTTTTAAACTACACCAACTGGGCTCTTATTTACTAAAGATTGGTTTCAGGTTCTGTGGACTAGACTTTGAAGATCCCTGTAGGATATGCACGTCTAAACAGTCTCCCTTTTAGATCAATGGAAATTTACTCAAAACCAACATTTAAAAGAAGGGACTGAAGTTCTGTTGGGTCCAACCACTCGCCAAAAAAAGGTAATACACATTTAATTACACACAAATGTGTGTCATGAATGGACGACAATAGTCCACGTCCTTTGAAAGACTTTTTCAGACCAAAGGAATTCTTTTCACTATTTCTAGGACAACAGAGTTTTTACCCATTGGACAATGTACCTGCCAAAAAAAGAATACACGCCTCCTAGAAATACACCCAAAAGAAATAAGGCAAGAAAAAGAGGGTGTGAAATTTAACTTTTTAATATAGGAGTGACTGGATGGATAGTAGTTCTAGCAAAACTAAATCATTAGAATCAACATAGATCTTTACCAATAACCATTTTAACCCTTGTGCTATCTTAGATGACCCCAGACTTACATTGATGTGTTCTAGATGACCCACTAGACAGTGCTCTGAACCTTTTTTCCTCAATGATTTGTGATCTTCACTGGTGTCCATGGATTACATGAAATCTTTCCACCTTTATCCACCTTTGTCGTGGTAGGGAGAACACGTCAATATAAGGGTGGGGTCATAGGATAGCACAAGGGTTATGGACCTTGAAACAGTCCTGGTTATGAATTTTAAATGTAAAAATAAGATGTACTGCATTGGAAAAAAAATGGCTTGATAACAAATGTTATAAAATGTTGCTGGAGTTTTATCACAAATCCCCAAAAGTTCTATGGATTTTTTAAAAATTCCTTTTGCTTTTTAATAAAAATATCAACATTTTCTGGCTAAAATCCTAAAGGATCAAAGTCCCCACAACTCTTTTTTTTCATCTAATAACTTTATTTTTTTTCATCAGCATTTGAAGGAACGACAAAGTGTTTCAAAGTTTCTGAGATTTACAGAAAAAGTCCAAAGTTGGTCAAATTTGACTTTTTTGACCCTTGATGATGTTCCATAAAACTTTTTGTTTTTATTTGAGTCCTTTTTCTGTGTGATTTGTTCAAATCATACTAGTGAAAAAAAACCAGACCATCTGTGTCCATTCCCTCTGAGTCAGAAGGTTCTTCTTTCAGAAGCTTGTTTCGGACAAACAGTTGTCTGTCGGGTAGCAGATCAGGGGATCGTCGTCACTCCACGTCAGTCCTGAGGGTTCTCACCTGGTTGGACAGGTTACTTAGCCTTTGCTTTAGTTTGCGCTGAGAGGACTCGTGCTGCGCCTTCAGCTTCTTGAATTTGTTGGTCATCACCTCCACGCTGGCTTCAATCTGGTTGACTTTGTTCTCCAAGTCCTTGGCATCACATGCTGCCACCAAAGACTCGTCTATGAGGTTGTCTTTCATGAGGATGGCCCTTCCCTTGTCCTCCAGGGCGTACTTGGCATCAGGGTACTCCGTTAGCGCCTCCATCAGGTCGTCTTTGGAAAGAGCAAACAGGTCGGAATACCCAACGCTTCGGATGTTGGCTGTCCTCCGGTTTCCAGCCTTACTTCCCTTGATTCCGAGAATGCTGATTTCTCCAAAGTAAGCTCCATCGCTCAGGACTACAAACTGGGTGACTCCATCGTCTGCCACTACGGCCAACTTTCCTTCTTTGATGATGTACATCTCTCGGCCGATATCTCCCTTTTTGCAAATGTAGTCCCCGGGGCTGAAAACCTGTGGCTGAAGTTTCAGGACCAGCTCAATGAGCAATCCCGCTTCACAGTCCTGGAAGATGCGCACTTTACTCAGGGTCTCCAGATGGACATTTATCGCGATCTCAGCCTTGAGCTTGTCCGGGAGGCTTTTCAGCACTTGCTTCTCGTCACAGGTCTTCTCCTCAGTCCACAGGTAGTCGAACCACTTCACCACTCTGGCCTCCAGGTCCTTGGTGACTTTGCGAAAATGCATGTACTGCTTTATGGAGTCGATCTTGGCCTGGAACTCCACACGAGCAGCGCCCATGTTAGAAATCATGGCACCAACGTTGCCGACAATCGTGGCGAAGATGAGAACTCCCGTGAGGAAATCGGCAACCACAAAAAAGTATTCGATGTCTCTGACGGGGGGTGGAGTCTCCCCTATAGTGGTCAAGGTGAGGGTGGACCAGTAGAAACAGTAGATGTACTGAATGGCCAAGCGTGAAAACTTGGGACCAGTTAAGGCCGGGTACACCCACGTGTCTGAGCCGAAGCCGAGAACCTTGGAGACGGCAAAGTAGAGGCAGGCGTTCCAGTGGATGATGATGATTATGTAGAGGACAAGGTTGGCAATTCGGAAGATGTTCGGAAAGTTGGTTCGAGTTTCCGTGCGGTCAAAGAACTCAAAGAGTCTAGGTAGCCGAAAGAGTCGGTTGAACCTCCACTCCGGGTTATTGATCCCGATGACGAAGAAAACGATGTCCGTCGGCAGCAGTGATAGGACGTCAAGCTTGAACTGCAACGTGGTCATGTACTTTTCTTTCAAGACCTTTGGGTCCTTCACAAGCAGGCCTTGCTCCAGGAAACCTGTTGGCAGGTAGACTGCGGTTACCATCAACTGCTCCTTTGACGTCAAACCGTCAGGCCAAAGGAGAACACCACTTACCTGTTCTGGCTCTCACAAACGTGTCAATGTAGAAGAAAACATCGGAGCCGTAGTCCAGAACTATCCACATCGTCGTGTAGTTATACTGCAGCTCGTTGAAGCAAGCCCTGTTAGGGGGTGAAACCGTGATAGTCAGAACCAAACCACAACCGCAGTGCAAACATAGGAGTATCGTCATGAGAACTGGATGCTTCCATACCTCGCCACAAGCAACATGAGGTTGTAGAAGACTGGGACGGCTAGAGCGGAGAGCCAGTGGTAGTATAGATCTGTGGCAGGATCCATGATCCACACCTCCTTCCTGGAGGAAGAGACACTTTTTTTTTTAGGATGGACTCAACAGACCAACAAGGCATCATCCTTCAGCTCTAGTTATCGCCTGACAATCGGATACATTCATCCAACTTTTGCTCTACTTACGGCTCCTCTTTTTTTTCATCCTTTTTCGCATCTTTCTTGTCATCCTTCTTCTCGTCTTTCTTCTCATCTTTCTTCTCGTCCTTCTTCTCGTCCTTCTTCTCGTCCTTCTTCTCGTCCTTCTTCTGGTCTTTCTTATCTTTCTTCTCCTCCTTCTTCTCGTCTTTCTTCTCGTCTTTTTTTCTGTAAAACGTTTACAGAAACAGAAGTCTTTGCTGACTCCACACTGTCTTGTTCAGGTTATCAAAGGGGAACGTCACTAAACAAAAAGGAACTCCAGTCATTTTAAGGTTTATTCCATGAGAACCAAAACAGGTTGGACAGACAGTAGAAGCTCACGTGACGTTTCACCCTTGGACCAACTACGAGAAGGTGATGTCACCTAGAGCAGCAGTATTTATGGGTGGTGGTGTTGCCTTTAGTTTCTAACTTATCTGATTGGTTGACCCTAATCTGGGTGAAGCCCACCCAATTTGCTGGAGATGAAGGAGAGTTCATTATTTGTAGTAAGTTGTCTTGTAGTGATGCTTGTGGATTGACTGGGTTGGAGTACGCTAGTAAAGCCTTAGTCACATGGAACCCTACAGGTGTTGACCTGTACGGGGGCTGAGGGTTGTCGGGGTCTTTGTATTCTACCGCTTCACTGAATGGTCTACGACCTTAATCGTTCCTGCAAAATCACTACAGGTTTGACAATTTTTCCGTCCACAGACAGTTCATATAGCCGTAAGGCCGGTCTGGACTGAGACTTAAGTTAAAGGGGAACAACCCTGGGTGTCCAGACCAGAGTCCAAGTTAATAGAAGTCCTCAGTCAGAAGGCTTCTTCTGGCTGAAACACCAAGACTCTTAAACCATCAATTCACTACAGTTCAGTTTTTAAAACATGTATTTTTTTGTTACAGAAACATTTCAAAATATGTTAAAAATATAATTAAATCTGATATATTTAAAAAAACAAACAAATATAATTACTCACATAAAGGCGCGGCGCTAGAACATGTCATATGGGGGTCAAGAGGGGGCTGAAGATCTCAAAGCTTTTTGAGAGGAGAGGAGCTGCCCCCCTTTGCCCCTGTAGCTCCGCCCCTGCTTCCATAGAAGATGCTAATAAGATCATATTATTTTCCCCGTAAATCCCATTTGTCCAGGTTTGTTTTGTCATAACTTTCGTTTTTAGCTGCTCTCAAATATTAAAAAGTGGGTCAAACGCTGCTGTTGCTATGGAAACGCTTTCACAAGACCCAGTTTATGGCCAAATGCAGAACACAATGTGACATTGAGGTAGTTGCTCTGCAGGAGCAATAAAAGCCCCAAACGCTGAATGAGGGACTTTTTTGTTTTATGTTGATCCAGTTGAGTAAATAGAAGTGGAACCCTGTTAAGCTTCTGCAAACACTAAATTGATTCTCTTTGCTGTTTTCAGTCCATTAAAGGCCTCATTAATTCCTAAATCTATTGCAGTTTCAGTATTAGGCAGTTAAAATTTCTTTGTTTTTGTTAGAGAAGATCAGCAAAACCATTTTACCCTAAAAAGTATGGACGTTGTTTTTTAAATTTGAAAGTTTTGAAAAACATAGCTGCTCCGACCGCGGCTGCGGCTGCGGCTGCGGCTGCTTACCCATCGTTGTTGTTGCAGTTGTTGGTGTTTGCAGCTGCAGACTGTCGGCCATCTCTGTCAGAGGACAGACAGAATTCACCATGAGGACAAAAATAAATAAATATTCATAGAAACAGAAGAAATCCCTGTGCGCCGGGGACAAAGCTAAAGACTTTTGATAGAAGTCCTCGCTACTTTATTCATAAGTGGAGAACTTCCATGGTTTGGAAGGACTTTCCAAAGAGGACGGTCCGCCTTAAGCTACGTTCACATCTGCAACCTGCGTTCAAGTGGCCTCTTCCGATGGAAAAGTCTGTTTCAGTAGAGGAAGGATTAAACTTCTCGTCCTCCACAGAAACCTGGCTGAAGGTGATTGTGTGGCGTGCAGCTCACCTGCTCCTGCTGCTGGTTTCTGGGCAGCAAACTCCTGCCCCCGCAGGGCCGACTCTGCTCCTCCTGTAGTTCATGGTGAAGGACAGCCTGAGACACAGACGGATCATTTGGATGATGTTCTGTTTAGATGAAAAGCCTTCAAAGAGGTTCTGACATGAGAGAGAATCCGGTGTTCAAACTCTACTTCTGGTTTAGTCTAAATAAGACGGTTTGCCAACGAGTTTTCCTTCCACACTCGTTTACTTCCCGACACGTTTTTGAAACGATCTGATGTGTAGCCAAAGACCATCTTTTTATTATGGGGATTGGCAATCACTCCTGCTTTGGTCAACATTGACTGTATATAAGAACTGGACTGAATGACCCCTCCCCCTTGGCATTCTCAATAGGAAGTACCTGCTGATTTTCATAATATTTTTTTCTGTAAGTCAATTTATTCAAGTTATTAACTGGCCAATCAGATGCTTCGGTAAAACTAGGTGGAGCCTCCTGCCCCCCCCCCCCCCCCACATCATTTGATTGATAGATTTTGCGTAGCCCACTTTCAACTGTTAGGGGTGTGGCCTTCCAACAAGCTCACTCCATATTGGTGAGAGTGGTTGCTATAGAAACTCAGACCGACTCTTACCAATCACTGCTGATTTGACGACGTCCATATCCCGAAAAAAAAAATGGTGTCTAAATTGACTTAATTTGGTTGGAGCCAGAAGTGAACCATTTTCTACTGACGACATCACACTCATGTCCAGTTGTTAAATACAGTCAATGGTCCTTCACAACATCTCTGAGTGTGTTTGGACAGACAGGGATGGCGCTGACCAGAAGTAACGGGGAGGAAGATTCTGTTTCTTCTCACTGAAATGTTATGGAGAGTTTTGTTCTCAGAAGTGGTCCAGAAAGTCCCTTACAATGAAACCTGGACCCTAAAAAAGCAAAGGTGGAGGCTTCACCTCCTTCAGCTACAGATTGGATCATGGGCTTTGAGCAACGAGTGGTCCATCCAAAAGTACTCATTCTATTACAAGTTCATCCACTTGAGGGGGGATTTTATTTTGAAAAATCTCTGGATTAGCGCCTTTGAATTTCTGTCTCTCTTGATGAATTCATTTCTGGTTGATAGTGTGAATTCTGTCCTGTCCAGGACGACTCGTGGACGCCCTGGACGCTAGCTTTGAGTAGAGTTCACAGCATCAAAGGTTACGCCTCACCTCTGTGTTTGCAAAGAACTGAAAAGCATTCCTAAACCAATCACTCACAGCACTGCTTTGGTCTTCAGATGAATCACCGATACACAGGATCAGCTGATCCCAGGTTCTGAACCCTTGACTGGATCAGAGGACTGGACTGAGCGAGTGTGATGTCATTCATAGAAATGGTTTCCTTCCTGCTCCATCCACATAAAGTCAGTTCAGTAGTGAGCTTGTTGGAAACAGTTGAAAGTGAGCTACACAAAATCTGTCAATCAAACGATGTGAGGGGCCAGCAGGCACCACCCACTTTTATTGAGGTATCTGATTGGTCCATTTATAACTGGAACTACAGAAAAGAACTGGATTATCCAGAAGATGTAAAAAAAAAAGATCCAGAATGGTTCCTCTGACCAATAGAATGACTAAGTAACAGCTGTTTATCCCTCTATAGAAAGGGTCTATGGGTACATCCTGTTTGGAACACCAGGGGGAGGAGTCACTCGGCAAGGGGACGTATGGATGGCGGACCAACCCCATAAATATTTGCGGTTTGTATCCGGCCAGAATTCTACGACACCGATTCTTTGATATATAAAGGAACAGAGCGGTGAAAGGACAAGCCTCCAGCTAGATTCCCCAAACGTACACTAAGACATTTCACACCAACACTCTTCAACCTGTAGGTGGCAGACGTGAGCTAGTGAACAGTAGAAGAATAAGCCCCTCCCTGCTGGTAAAGTGTGAACACCAACAGAACTTCAGAGATTGCTAGAACTGTTTAGAAGGTTCTTTACTTTTGTCTACCATGAAGGAACCTGCAACCAGAAACACCTTGGAGATAAGGATGGCTCTGTCCGTTTCTGCCTCACTTCCCTCTAAGTTTCCTTCTTCAAAATAACGGTTGGATTTAAAACGAACGTCTCATTCCGATCTGATCATTTCGTGGTTTCAAACCCGACGTCTGGAGCGTCCAGAGATCAAAGGAGAGTTCAAAGCAGCTCTGAGTCATTTGTCGACTGCACGCCTCTGACTTTATCGCATTAGGACTCGTCGTTTTCTTCTTCATCTCCTCCACCAGATTACCAAAATTAGAGCTCTGGTTCAACGTGACCGGCTGGGCTCGGGCCACATTTACACCTTTTTACCTGAACCTGAGCGACGTCCAGCAGCTGAGAAGCTCCAGAGGAGATGGGACTGAACGCTGCGTCCTCCCTCAACAGGAGGCTGCACTCCTGCTGCTCCTCATCCGACCGGTGGCACCGCCCTCCACCAGGAGGAGCCTGACAGAATAATCAGGAAGATCACAGCGGTTTCCGCATCACAAATGATGGAGAACGGCTCCAGAACTGTGCATCCTCAGAGGTTTGGTGGACTTCTGCGGGAGCGTCTGTGTTTCCTAAATCCTCTTAAGGTGCTGAACTGTCAGGCTCCACCCGCTGCTCCATCAGGACGGAGACAATCCTCTTCAGCTGCTGCTAATCCTCCTGATCTCTGAGTGACGCCTCAGAATTCAGGGTTCTCCTGTCAGGAAACCGGGACAGAATCTGAAACCTTCAGCAGAACTTTGGGCTCATCTTTTAAAAAAAAAACACATCAGATGTAAAAAGACTAAACTGAGGCTAAGGGAAATAAGGGGGTGGGGCCTCTCATTAAGGGGGAGGAGCTGCACAGAAACTTTCCTAAAGACAATCAGAAAAATTGGGGATTTGGGTTGCTGTTTTGATTCCCGGATGCAAAGAAAATCGTCTGTTTGTCACAGATTTGTTCATTTTCGGATTGGTTCCAAAGTCACCAAATTAACAAAATAAAAGCCTGGATGTTGCTAAATACTTTGGTTCTGAACTTTTTTTTGACAACAAATCAGTTCTTTTCAAATATGTTTGAGGATTTTTGAACAAAAGACTTTAGTTCTGGTAAGGATGGCTACTAAAGTTCTACTTGTGACCTCCGTTTGGTCTCAGGATGTTTTTCTACATAAACATGCTGCTGTCATCTCTCAAAGGGAGTAGGTGCCGGTTGGAAATCCAGACTCAGCAGATCATGAGGGGAAATTCCCCCGAGCTGCGATTGTTAAGGATTTGCTGACAGAGTGTGGAGCAGCAATCAAAGCCTCCGCCTCAGCTGAAGCGCCACCGCGCAAAAATACAGAAACATAAACAGTCAGAGGCCGCTTTCCCATCTTTCTATCCCATAACCCGACTGAACCATTTCTGTAGCAGCAGCAGAACTGCAGACATCAACAATAGAGTTTTCCTTGAAGGCCAAGATTGTGCCGCAGCGCCCCCTGCAGGCCAAAGTCAATCACTCATTCATTGCAAACCTTTCCACTGAAGGCAACGAACACCTGAATCAAAAGGTAAAAGAGGACAGACGAGAGACAAATGTCAAGAACTGGAAAGCTTTTCTGAGAAGCAGAGATGTAACGGCACAAAACAGGAAAAAAAAAATTCAAAGCAGCCGAAAAGTCACTACTTAGATACTTTTACATCACCCTCGGCAACCAGAATTCAGGCGGCCTCTTCCAATGAAAAGTCTCTGGAAATGTGCATGACTTCCCCCTTTACGGCTTCAGCGTTCACACCGACCGCATTGACTCGTATTTCAGCGCATCGTCTGTGGGAACCCGGCATCCAGAACTCTTGTGTTCACACGGCGCCAAGTTTTTAAGTCGCAGGCTGTGCACCAAAACCGGCGATCGTTTATTGCGCGCTAGAGTCACCAATTAGTCAAAGTTCAGCGTTGTCGTGATTTAGAGAACTGCGACAACGCTGAACTTTGACCAATCAGGGACTCTTGCGGATTTGGTAGCCACATATGGATGGCGTCCATTTGTTTTCGACCAAGACGGTTTAGAATATAGGAAATATTAAACCAATAAGAAAAAGACATGAATTTAACCCTTGTGCTATCCTAGATGACCCCACCCTTACATTGACATGTTCTCCCTACCATGACAAAGGTGGATAAAGGTGGAAAGATTTCATGTAATCCATGGACTACGGTGGCCGAGAGGTGCAAGACACGCTTACATTTAAGATACAGCAACATCAAATCCCAGTACAAATGAACAAATCACCAAATACAACAGCAAATACTGAAACACAACAGCAAATACTGAAACACAACAGCAAATCATGAAAATTACAGAGTCCTGAAACAAATACCGAATTACAAAAAAATAACCCTGTTACAAATGACCAAAACCAGAAACACAACAATGAAAGTGGAGATATGGCTTCTAACAGAAATGGACGTTATATAAAACTAATTGTGTATGATTTTTTAAATGTTATTAATTACTGTTTTCGTTATGTGGACATTTTAAATACATGAAACAGTCCTGAAGCATTCTTGCTAGAGTGTTCTTAACGGAGAGGGAATACCTTAATACCGGAAAAGCAAAAACTTTACCTTGTTAAACGTTGTTGTAATTTTTATTGTAGTAATACAATTGAAGAAATGCTTTTGGACTGTCTCATGTATTGAAAATGTCCACATAAAAAAGACAGTAATAAGGAAATGTAAAAAATAATACACAATTAGTTTTAAATTACTCCACTTCCGGTTCCGTGTTTCACGATTTGCAGTTGTGTTTCGTGATTTGCAGTTGTGTTTCGTGATTTGCAGTTGTGTTTCGTGATTTGCTGTTGTGTTTCGTGATTTGCTGTTGTGTTTCGTGATTTGCAGTTGTTTTTCGTGATTTGCTGTTGTGTTTCGTGATTTGCAGTTGTTTTTCGTGATTTGCTGTTGTGTTTCGTGATTTGCAGTTGTGTTTCGTGATTTGCAGTTGTGTTTCAGTATTTGCTGTTGTGTTTCGTGATTTTTTCATTTGTACTGGGATTTGCTGTTGCTGTATCTTAAATGTAAGCGTGTCTTGCACCTCTCGGCCACCGTAATGGACAGCAGTGAAGATCACAAATCATTGAAGAAAAAAGGTTCAGAGCACTGTCTAGTGGGTCTAGATGACCCAACTCCCAATGTTAAAGGGCCTATCCTAGGCACTTTAACACTAGGAACTTTAGCACTAGACAGTGCTCTGAACCTTTGTTCTTCAATGATTTGTGATCTTCACTGGTGTCCATGGATTACATGAACTCTTTCCACCTTTATCCACCTTTGTCATGGTAGGGAGAACACGTCAATGCAAGGGTGGGGTCATAGGATAGGACAAGGGTTAAAACAGTAGAAGACAATCTTCTACTGTATGAGTCCAGTTCTCAGCAGAGCTTTTCTGGTTCCAACAGATTAGTGTGTTTATGCTGACATCTGTTGAACGTCTCACCAAACTGCAGCTGAAAGGAGGCTTGGCTGCTCTGGCTCCAGCTTCTGAACAGGAGCCGATGGGTCAACAAGAAGATCAGAACAGAAGGACGGTGGAGGGCAGAGTCTGACCCTTTGGGGGCAACCTCGATGGTCCCACAAAGCGGATGTCTGTTGCGAGTTGTGGCGAGACAACACGGCCCTCTTTCAGGAATGTTTCAGAAGAGCTGTAAATAAGCGTGATGGTGCTCCCTGAAGAACAAGACGGACATGGTTTCATCTGCCGCCGTGTGTTTGAGTCCACCAAAAGAAGCCAAACAAAAGCCGACTCACAACCACTAAAACAATGACGGTCTGTTCCAGGGTTGTCCAGCTCCACTCTAAGTTCTTCTTTACAGGAAAGCCAGCTCATTGGCCTTGGGGTAGAGTGTCCACTCTATGATTGGAAGGTCGAGAGTTCAAATCCAGGCCAAAATTTCAAAAATGGGACCCAGTATCTCCCTGACACCCTACAGGGGTTAGTTGAGGGGATTACCTTGAAGCATCTACAGACTGAGATTCTTCTCATTTTTGAGACTTTCATCTCAAACAGAACCAGTGAAAACCTAAAACAAAACTTTTTTTTTCACTGATTAATTTGAATTTTCTCTCTTTGATGGAGGAACAGACCTAACTTTTTACAACTTGAGAATTTTCCCCCCCTCGTGTTTAGTTGGTGTAAGCTTTCCTAAAAATAGAAAACCTTCTAAAGGGACAAACGGGAGTAAAAAAAAAAAAACCTCAGCAGAACCGTCAGCAGATGTACTGGTCAGTAAAGGCAATCTCACGGGTGGAGGTGCTTTTGGGTGTCTTCAGAAAAGACACCTGAAATCAGAAGGCTCCGCCTCTTTTACACATTCGGGAAGATCATTAACCCTAATGAAGAACTTGGTTTGGAAGGTGTGGATCAGTGAGGTATTTGAGGTGAGTTAGTCTGAATGTAAACAAGCTACGATTCTCTGTCAAAACTCGGCCAGCGACACACTTGGGACCTGCCCAGGGGGTACCCCGCCTTTGCCCCACCGCAGCCTGAACAGGTTTCAGGAACCCTGTGACCCCGGAACAGATGTATTGAGATGTAGTCGAAAACCAAATTCACGCTAAGACCCACCAGGGCATCTGTGCACATCGATGGATAACAAACACAAGAAACACTTAAGAATCATCACGCATGGATCACGAAAGACCGACATTTCATATGGAAGTTGCTAGCATGTACATCGTGGCTGTGTGTCACAGTCAAAGGTTTGAGTCTTAAATTCTCGTGAACCTAAAACAGGACAATTGTTTGACACAAGTTTGTGAGGCACATTATCAAAGCACATCAACTCCTTTGATGTTCAATGATAAGACGTTCAAATAACCTTTGATCAGAGGCTGGAGAAAACCCTGAAGTCATTATGTTTTCATTTTTCCTATTTCCAGGTTTCCTTTTGAGTATCATAACAAAACAAAAGATAAAACAAAGTTTTAGTCTAGAAGGTCACAAAGGTCATCTTTGTTACTGCAAATGAAACCAGACACGAGTTTAAGGTTCACTTTATCTTTATTCGTTTCCATCTTTGATGAAATGACAAAGGTGTGAACGGATGAAAGGTCTTAAGATTTAAAGGTTGAGCATCTTCCATCATCGGGATCTCCCACATGGTATTTTCACTGATGGGCTACGAATCGGGAGCTCTGTCCGAGTTCACCTACAGGTCACTAGTTCAGTCTACTAACTACGTCAGGCAGGGATCCAAAGGTAACCATTGACGAGGCAAGACGCTCGAGCACTTTCGGAGTACTGCATTGCTTATTACTAGACGTTCTTCGACTCACTTTGGTATTGCATTTATACATTACAATATTCTGCAAAGAAACAAAATGTACATCTGCATAAATATAAAATTCTTCCACCGTCTTCAGATGGTTACAACATTCAGGTACACCACGACGCTGAGAGAAACCCAGCAAAACTAAATAAAAGAAGTCAAAAACATACGACAGCACCGTCGCCTCCTAAAACGGGACCGAGCGCCCGGCAGGCTGAACGCGCCGGTCTACATTCAAGGCGAAGATTAAAAAGGCAGGAAACAGAGAAAACCCTTCACACATTTCAGTGATTAACCAAAGAAAGAACAAACGACGAACAAACAAACGCTTCCTGGAGTGTAGCCGTTTCCTCGCAGCGTTAACAGGAGTGCGCATCATTCCGGAGGCAAGCACACAAAGCGCCGAAGCTTGAGACGGGAGGAGGCAAAGCAGGAGACAGCGGTGGGACACCCCACTGCACGCTGTCCTGTGGCTTGGGGGAAAGTAATTTGCAGCTAAATAAATATGCCGTTGGGCCTATATTGCTAATTTTGCTCTAAATTTTTGCCTAAGGCTAGGAGGAGGTGTTGAAGCTACTGATGAATGTGGTATACGACGGGCCCCCGGACGGGGTTTCATTCAAGACTAGTTGTGATGGACGAAACCGTGACAACCCCTCACTGATGTCTACTGCTGGGATGTGAGGTGGGGGGGCGTCAGGGAGGCGCCGCTATCATACACTGTTGATCTGGATCTTCAGGTCAAAGCGTCCCTGGTAGCGGTCCTTCTCGTTGTAGTCGATGTTGTCCCCAAACACTTTACACTCGATGCGCAGTTCCATGTTCTGGGTCAGGTTGGTGAACTGCACCGCCACCAGGGGCTGCAGGTAATGAGGGTGAAGCCGCTTCCCGTAGTACGGGTAGTACTGCAGCGGGAAGCCGCCGTTTATGCCGTAGTACTTGATCTCACCGATTTTATCAGCGTCCTCCTCTCGCTGTGAAGACAAAAGTGATCGTTAAGAAAATAATACCCGACCCCAGGGGGAGACGGGACGGTGCCAGGGGCAGTGAAGCGGGGTACCTTGTTGGTGCAGAAGAGGGGGATCAAATTGGGCTGCACCTTTGGCCAAGCCTCTTCAGGGATGCTGTCATTGGAGGAGGGAGGCTGGACACAAGAGGCACGTTAGAGACCCTCAGAGACAACTACCAAACAGAAACCTGTAGGGTGACCTCCTGGACCACCGGAATACAAACCGAACTTACCCTTGGACGAAAGTTGACAATCCTGTTAAGCTTCACAATGACACACGGTTTGCCTTCTTTGAACCCAAAGGTTTCATCCTCTAAACCGGAACAGGGGCCAAGCAGAGTCCTCGAGAAGCGACACGCTTTCCTAACACCAGCGTTGTCATCCAGTTGACCTCGCTCCTTGTAGTCTGCGGGTTCAGCTGAAAGCAGGAGCAGATTGGGGTTACGATTCAGGTCTTCCAGACACCAGGAAACGCATTTAAAGCTCTACTTACCTGGGCAGTTCTCAAACTTGGATGCGTCCAACTGTTTGCTGTCGTCATACTGGGACACAAACTCCCTCAGAGTTTTGGTGAAAGGAAGGTAGGTCTCAATACCCTTGATGCTGTAGGAAACCTCGGCTTTGTCCAACTTTGGGGTGTGCGAAAGGCCTGCAAGGACAACAGTTCAATGAAGCGGATTCAAATCAGGCGGTGATACTTTCCGGATCACAGAGGGAACATAAAAAATTTAAAATAAACACATAACGTCATCTTAATATGATGTTCAAGTAAAAGAACAGAACAGAAGCATTCTGGGGGATTGTTTTTTGTGGCGCCAATGACTTCAATACCACAATCAGAAAATCTGGATAAAATTGGAGGACACAAACCTACGCCAGCTAGTGGATGATTGTAGCCAGAAAACGTTCAGTACTGATAACTTTAAAAGTCCCCAATGGAGCCCGATTACAGATGCACCAAAATGAAGGTTCAAAAACCGTATAAACCCATAAAACTGATCTTTCTTGGAAGAACTGTGGTCATCGGCAGAGATGTGTTAGTCCAATTAGTGGGAACGTTGTTTCTTCATGGCGGCTGAACAGCGATTGGACTGTCAGCAGAGCAAGGCCCCGCCCACCATAGAATCCAGGTGGTTCCCACAGGTGGGCAAAGGCCACAAACAGTGTTGTCTGACACGTGTTGTTAAAAACAACACGTGGTCAGTAAACCACCAGCATATTCATTCGTGGGGGGTCATTTGGACGACCTTCGCAGCAACCTTCATACAGTTCCACAGCTTGGACGCACAGAACCTCTAGATTCTGTGACACAGCATAATCAGAACCGGGTGTCCGATTTCGGCGATTGCACAGCAGCCTGACAGGATCCACGTCTCCATTCTCCGTCAGACCGCTGAAAAAGGATCCACAGCGTCAGCAGAGAGGAAACGTCTGATCCTCCAGCCGGGGGATACGGTTACTGAAACCCGTCCTCTCTGCGGCCGTTTGCCTCCGGTTTCAGACTGTTCACTCGATCCTCTCAGAAGTTTAAACCCCACGTTGGTTCGGGTTGCCGGGCCCAACCTACAGAACTCCTGTTTTGTAAACAAACCCATTCCAGAGAGCGTGCGGTCCGTCTTACCAGGGGGTGCCACTCGGTCCTGCCAGGTGGGCTTGAAGTCATTCAGGGTGAGCAGCATGACCTGGATGGTGCCGACGAAGACTCCGGCCAGGCAGCCAAAGAAGATCACATAGAAGAGCGTGATTTTGACTGGAGGGAACAGAAACACAATGGGTCAATAGTGCTGTGCAAACGTCATCATACACGCCATATCTGCAAGGTCATCGCCACTATCTGTCCTGAAAATGGACGGAAAGCGGCCGTGTTTACCATAAACAGGTCCTGAAGAGGGAGGCGGGTCTGTTGGGCAACCTCTGATAAAAAAAAAACGTTACGCAACGCCGGAGAGGCAGCATCCATAAAAAACTTTACGACCATTGTCTTAAACATTAAACCGTCAGGACCAGGTGACACTACACCTGCAGAGCTGCTGGGGGGAGGGAGGGGGGGGGGCTGCAGAACAGACATGATCTAAAGCCGCAGCGCCGCCATGAACCACATCTGCTGGACGTGAGGGAGGGGCTCCAGTTCTCACAGATGTTCCAGGACAATGTCAAACTGACAGCCAGCACGTGGACAGCTGTGCTCCGCTCAGGTGGGTGACCACGCGCGCGCGCCACCCCCCCCTTCCTCACCTCCAAGTGACCTTCCAAAAGGACACCTGGAGGCGGCCCACCCAGGTGTTCCACTCCAAGGCAGCAGCCCCTGAAGTGCAGCGCCGCACATGCGCAGTGCCGCTGCGGAGGAACAGGAGAAGAAAGGTCGCGCGAGTTAATGAGTTGTATTGTTCCTTTTATTACGGCGGCACGTGACCAGGCGTGGACACGGGTCGATGGCTCTTCGCGAGTGGGCCCGTCACCTTCGCTCACCTTGGACCGTGATGCAGTTTTAACCCCTTCACGGCGCGCGCCGCGAACAGGAACGGGACGGCCGCCTCGCGGCGCGTGCGCCCGGCGCCTCCGCGTAGAGACACAACAACAGCTGAGCGAGAGGGGAAAAAAAGCGCGAGCGCGTCTCACTTAGTTCAGTGTGCGCAGGCGCGCGCCAGACCCTGACTGCAGCAAAGTCAAATCAAACAGGTGGCACGAAACACGAGCCGCACGCGCTCTCCGAGGGGGGGGGGGGGGGGTTTGCGTGCGTGGGGGTGTCGAGGACTTACACCAGCTGCTGCCGGTCCGGCCCATCAGCTCCCCCTTGTCGGAGTCCCACACGAACTTCTTCCAGCCGCCATCGTCCTTGTTTCCAGACATGCTGACTCGTGTCCTCCGTGGATCGGCGCGCTAGTCCAGGCTCGTGGCAGGGGCACCGGGATCACGCTGCTCCGCGGCTCGTCTTTATCAGCGCTCCGAAGGTGACTCCGCCCACCCGAGCTGACTGGCCGGCCGCGGCTCCCACGGCCAATCACGGCGCTGGGAGGGCGTGCGTCTCTCTGACGTCAGGAGAAGGAGCGAAGAGCATATAGAAACATAAGGATAAGTGTGTGTGTGTGGGGGGGGGGGGGCAGGCCGTGCAGTTCGGAGGGGAACCATGCACTTATGAGTTTAAAGGGATTTTCTTTTGGGGGGGGCGCATTATAACCCCCCCCCACACACACACACACACAGACACCTTCAGTAGCTCACACCTCAAGGCGTCTCTGAGGGCAATCATTCAGCCTCCCCGCCCCTGTCATCAGAAGTTTCAGAAAGCCGTTCCTTCAGGTAAGTGGACTCACCTGTGCTGATCAGGGATCTGGTCTCAGCACCGGATCTGGTCCGGTCCTGCTGCAGGTGTGCAGGCTCTCACCCCCCCTCATCTCAAGACCCTGACATGGAGCGCTCCAGATCCACTCTGGTGCGGTTCACTTCAGTGTGAACACAAACCGACGACAGCAGATGATCTACGGGTGGCCGGGTGCAGCTAGTAGGGCGCCCACCCAGACTTAAGAGAGATTGCAGGTTCATCTCCATCCTTGCACACCCATAAAGTCAAAGTGTCCTTGGCCAAGACACTGAACCCCACATTACCTCTGGTGGGAGGTTGGCGCCATGTTAGCAGCGAACCGGCCATCAGTGTGTGAATGCGTGTGTGCATGTGTGTGTGCATGGGTGAAAGGGATCGTAAAGGCGGCCTTCACAAGAAGGTAGAAAAGCGCCATATAAGTATACGCCATTTACCATCTAAAGGGAGCTAACCGAAAATAATATTAAAAAAAATAAAAACAACAACAAAACAAATGTTCGTTGTCACTGTAGCTACCCTATCAGCCTGTGCATGTCCAAAAATACACCTACTTCTGCTAAAGCTTTTTACAGTCAGACTATATTTCGGATGTAAATAACTATAATATATCTTCTTCAATTGTTTATAATGTTAAAAACGTTAATTTGACTGTTGACCAAAAAGTAAAAAAACAACAGGTTAGGGATCAGAACTGGACGATCCTTACTGAGCATGTGCAAACTGACCGCACAGCTAACTCATCTGATCTCCACAGCCCAAAAGGTTTTCTTCTGTTTTTAGTGGATGAAGATACCGACACTGCCGACACTTTTTTGGAACTCAAAGACGTTGTTTACGGTGAGTTTTGCATTTGGCCAAACTTGTTCTCTCCCTTTTTGAGGAAACATTTGTGTGATCACAGAGTTACCCGCTTAAAATAGCTTGGACAGGGCAAAGGAGGGAAATGCTACTGAAGTTAGAGTTAAAGTCCTATGGTCTGTACACCCATCCCCTAGGGGAGCAGCGAGCTGCAGACACAGCCGCACTCGGGAACCATTAGGTAGATTAACCCCTCCAATCCAACACCTTAACGCAGGGAGGCGCTCTGTCCCATTTTGGTATGACCCCACGTGGATTTGAACTCAATACCTTCCAGTCACAGGGCGGACACTTACCAATAAGTGTCGCTGGGCTGTAAGTCATACATATCGAGTATCCGTTACAGATTGAGTAAAACTGGTTGGTAGGAAGGTTATGTAGACACAACATTCTTCTTTTCTACTTTATATTTCGTCTGGGTTTAGCGTTTATTTGTGAAACACCTCCCTAATGAGCAGCTGCTGTAAATGCGGGCCGTGTCCGGACGGTTTGATCCGCTTCCCCCTCTGATTTGGAAGAGCCGGTCCTGAATAAGACCAGTTTAGGATCACTTTCTGTGACCCTTGTGCTATCCTAGGCACTTTAACATTGGGAGTTGGGTCATCTAGACCCACTAGACAGTGCTCTGAACCTTTTTTCTTCAATGATTTGTGATCCTCACTGGTGTCCATGGATTACATGAAATTTTCCACCTTTTATCCACCCTTTTTTGTCAGCGGTAGGGAGAACACGGCCAACAAGGGTGGAGTCATCTAAAATAGCAAAAGGGTTAAACTCTGGCATGATAAACCGCCTGCGAAGTTTTCAAACGTGAACATGTGTGACCTACAGAGAGGAAGAGACCAGTGTTTCTACAAGCAACGCTTTGTTTGAAGTGAAAACAGTGGTGTGTGCTGGAAGACGGGGCCCCGCTGAAGGTCCCGGACAGGGCCCCGCTGAAGGTCCCGGACAGGGCCCCGCTGAAGGTCCCGGACAGGGCCCCGCTGAAGGGCACGCGCTGGCGGAAGCCCGGGTCCAGACCTCTCCTCGCCTCACCGGGTCGCCTCTGCTGCCATTACAGCCCTCAAACCTGCAATTCCCAGCACCGCTGGCTCCCTAAAACAGTCATTACTGCGCAAACAATGCAGTCATTTCATCTTCACACACACACACACACACACACACACACACACACACACACACACACACACACACACACACACACACACACACACACACACACACACACGGCTTTGTTCAGCTCACTTTCATATCTGCTTGCAGCTTAACTCGGTGGGTGTCCTGGACCTGGGGGGGTTAATAGACTGCAGTTAAACATCAGATTCTCTTCTGACTCTGAAATCCTTTTCACTGAAAGTTTGAAACCAAACTTGTTTGGGTTTTAGCTTCTGCTGTCACACTGCTGCTAAGCTCCTTCAACGTTCCCTTCCGTGAACATTGCCACATCAGAAAAGTGTCTCACGTCCGTCAAAAATCTAAAACCTTAAACCTTAAATACTGAGATTATTGGCTCCAAATGATCACAGAAACCTTCATCGTTGAATCCAGGACTACATTTATCCTCACCTTGAACAGAAAAACACTGAAGAAGATATGGTGTCACGTTTGGTTCAGGCATGAAGGGCTCACATTTTATTTAGATTTGACACTTTTTCATGGATTTATGGAAGTTTTTGAATCTTATTTTTGGTGCCTTTTCGACCCTCCATATACATGTTTGTGTGATCCTTTTATCTGTAACTCATTGTAACGTTTTGATGCTTTTTCTCAGCCCTGACTCACACACTCTAGTTGACGTGAGCTTTTTCCAGATCTGGTTGGCAGTTCCAAACCAGCTGCCTGTGGAGCCTGTTTGGACATAAACGTCCGGACTTTGGTCATGCTGTGGTTTGTAAACGACGCCTAATGAGGCCAGGTTGAAGCAGAAACGCTGCATCATCTGAAGGCCAAACATGACTCAGCTGGAGCCCAGAGCAGGTGGAGCCGGAGGAGGAAATGAGGTTCAGGCGAATCTGAGGGAAAAACACAGACGTTAATTATTAAAAACAACACAAACCAACGAGTTGTCTTCAATTCAAATCAAGCTTTATTTATAAAGCACCTTTACAACTCGGGTCACTCAAAGTGCTTTACATTAAAACATAATCAATTTAAAAACAAAAGGACCAGACTAACAAAAGATTGGTTTAAAACCTGCACAATGCCCCCCCCCACACACACACACACTCACACACACACACACACACACCATGATTAAAAGAGGGATAAAATGATGGAATGTAGAGACCTGGCTATGTCCTGAAGAGGAGAAACAACGTTTTGGGACGTTTTTGGCCACATCAGTGACCCCCCCCACACAAGTTTACAGAGAACACTACAACAGGACCCCCCCCCCACCCCCAGATCTGATCTAAAAAAACACTGGAGTTACAAATAAGATGGAGAAAGAATAAAATTAAAATATATTTAAAAGAACAACAACAACAAAAAAACAAATAAGTGGATAAATAATAGAGATATAAAATGGTTAAAGTAAATAAAGAAATTAAAAAAATAGGAAAAAAATAAATAAACGTATATACATATTAATATATTTAACTGGTAAATAGAGAACATAAATAGTTAAAATATCAATAAGTTCCTATATTTCATTTAAAAGCTAGATACTACTGAGGCATGCTGGGAGGCCGCTCCATAATAACAACTAAAATCTAAAAAGACTAAAAAAAGACTAAAAAAAAACACACAAAAAACTGAAGCATCAATGCAAGTTTCTGAGTTTTATTCAGAATAAAGGACAGTTTTGCTTTCAATTACTTTATTTTCAAAGACTTCTGGTTAGTTCTCTTGGAGCAGGAGCACTGGGAGGATATTTAATCTCTTTGAATTTCCTTTAATGAGAACGTTCTAGTGAAATCTTCCTTTTAAACGGATCTGTAACGGTTTCTCCCCGTCCAGACTGTCTGCGCTCCTGTGAGGCCTCTGTTTTGTGTTTGCTCAGCACTTTCTCACTTTTCCTTTCTCCCGTGGCGAGCTCTGTGCTCGCATGTTTTTTTGGGGGAAAAACAAAGGACGACTTGAACCTGTAACGGCCGTTTTCACGGCGCTCCAGACGTGATCAGACACGTCCTGAGAACTTTTGTCTCGCCCTCCCAGAGTTCGAATTATCTGGCATTGACTTCAGTGTGGAAAGCAGCAGCTGGGACTGCAGAGGCGGTGAAGGAAAAGCCTGAGAGCTCAGACTAAATGTCACTTCTTCCCCTCCAAAGTGTCCCAGCAGCCAAATCACAGCGTCAGCCGTCACTTCCTGCCCCGTAGGGGTTTGAGGGCGACCACGCCTCGTCACGACCGCTTTCCTCTGTGTACACTATCAACAACAGCTTGATGAGAGGGGGGGGGGCCCTCAAGGTGAACAGGTCTCATCATGTGTGTCGGCTGCCGTTTGCCAAAAACAGGAATTTCTAAGACACGAAGAAACTCAACCTCAGCTCTGCGGTTTTTCACAAACTCAGACGTGTCAAAATTCATGAGGAAAAAGAGACGTTTTCTCAAAATGGCAGTTTCTTTGTCTTGTCTTCTGTTGGTTTATCTCCATAGCAACCATTTTAATTTTTGGTCGTCTGGGGGTGATGAATAGGTCAATGTTCTTTTTAGAAGAATTGGCCAAAGTAAATTTTTGGATTTCCATGGCAACAGACGTTTTTTGAACCACGCCCACATTCCTAATATGTTCATATTTTATGTCATATCATTACGTTCAGCTTGAGCCAACAATTCATGCATTAAACGTTTACCGAATATCCGTGTGAAAAATGTGGGAGCAACAGGGGAACGCCACTTTTGCTGGCTTACTGAAAACACTTTTTCACAAGGAGCTTCTCAATAATGCGCCAGACGTTAGGAGGTGATAGATCCAAATCCCTTGGAGTTTCAATTTTTTAAAGATGCTAGAAGTGTTTTTTTTTTATTAAAGATGTGGCCGCATCCTGAGGTCAAAGGTCAATATTTTGTTGTGCCACATGTGTAAAATTTCATAACAATCTCTTAAACCAAGATTTTTTAATTACATATTGCGAGAATTTTAAAATCGCCAAAACTTCACACTGTGCCACAAAATGGCCGCCAAGGCACAGGTCCTGTAGCCATCCCATAATAATTTAAAAATTTCCTTTGGAGATCCTCAACATTTATGTTTTGGTTTTGAATTTAGAAATTTTGACTTTTTATTTTTATTTTGACCCCAGTACATGTGATGTCATCATTTTTGGGAATGGGGGAGGGGGGTCATTCACTGTGCCTAAAATGTATTTCATTAACGGGAGCTAAGTTTTTGGTGAGGTGGGGGTCAAAGTTTGCTCAAAAGTGCAGTAGGAAAGAAGAATTGTGAAAAGAAATAATTTATTTAAAACATTCTATTAATAGATTCAATTATTTGTTTGAAATTGTTGGTTGGTTTTGGTTTAAAAAATAAAAGCCTCTGACCCTGAGGAGGTCATTTCAACGAGTGAACCATTCTGGGTAAGCGGCTAGCAACAGTGGGAAGCAATGTAGAAAATGTTTAAAAAAGAAGTGAGAACATCCCACCTGTGTGTTCCTCAGTATGACAGTCTGGATGCTGATGACCTCACATGGATGACCTCACAGGGTTGACCTCACATGGATGACCTCACATGGATGACCTCACAGGGATGGCCTCACATGGATGACCTCACATGGATGGCCTCACATGGATGACCTCACAGGGTTGACCTCACAGGGATGAGGGATGACCTCACAGGGATTACCTCACAGGGTTGACCTCACAGGGATTACCTCACAGGGTTGACCTCAAATGGATGACCTCACAGGGTTGACCTCACAGGGATGACCTCACAGGGATGACGTCACTGTAAATTCAGCTCCAAAGCAGCATAATGTTTAACAGAGCTAAGAAGCCGTGAGGGTTCTCCGCGGAAGCTGGAATTCGTTAAACGACTGTTTATGGCGGATTAAAGGGATGATGAAGGAGATTCAGCGACAGGAATCAAATGTTCCGCCCTGGTTTCTGCCGTAGAGACGATCAGGGCCGTGGAAAAATGACATCATTTCAAAAACAAACTAAAGGTCTTCTCTTGAAGGTCTTGATATGTTTCTGTGAGATGATAAATAATGCCCCCCCCCCCCCCCACCAGAAACACCCCTGCCTCTGTTGATCAGCTGGTGAAGTTTGAATGCAGACGATGACTGTTTTTGTCCGTGCGATGACACTCTGGACCAGTGGTCTAAACTCCCGGTCCTTTAAAGCCAGCGGCATGCTTGTGTCGAGGCCTTCAACACTCTACGCGCCTGCTGTAAAGGACCAGACACTACCCGGCACCTGGAGTTCACTGCACGGAGGTGGAAGTGCAATGGCAGTGGAGAGTACCAATGATGAAATAAAACCAGAAATGTCCTTCTGTGTGTCGTAGATCTACACACATTCTGGTGCCAGTTCACTACTAAAAGTAAGTGGAGCCAATACCATTCACCAACTAACCACTAGGTGTCTCTTCCAAATGATTTGAACATGGGCTTGGAAAGGAGTTTTTTACTTTGATTCTATTTTGTCCAAACCAAGAACCCCAGTGACCATTTGCTCATGTAGAAGTGGTAAAGGCCTCCTAGTGGTCATTTGGTGAACTGATCTGGCTCCAGTTCTTTTCATTTCTTTCTTAACCCTTGTGCTACACTGCAGATTTTGTCAATCTACCTAAGATTATTAAACTTAAAACTAGCTGTAAAATCTTATTGATCTTGATTTTAGATAAAAACAGCAGCACGTGTAAGATTATTAAACTTGTTTTAAGAAAAATATGCATTACCTGTCTTGATGTTAGAGTGCCAAGGATATATCCTTGGCACTCTAACATCGGGAGTGGGGTCATCTAGACCCACTAGACAGTGCTCTGAACCTTTTTTTTTCAATGATTTGTGATCTTCACTGGTGTCCATGGATTACATGAAATCTTTCCACCTTTATCCACCTTTGTCATGGTAGGGAGAACACGTCAATGGAAGGGTGGGGTCATAGGATAGCACTGGTGCAAAGAACCTCTAGCATGGATGTTTATTTTTCAGAACCTAAAGTGAAACATAAACTGATGATGATCTTAGCTCAGCCCGGTTTGTTTATTGCCCCCTGATCTGTTGAGATCCCTGCCTCTCTTCCTGTCTGTGTCTCTTGCTCCGCCCCATTCTCAGCTGGAGCCAGTTCCCTCACCAGAACAACCGCATAAAGCCCAGTTCCTCCAGCCCCTCTGAGCCAGATGGTCCTCTTACTGACTTCAGCGCACCCATTTTGATGGTTCGGTTCCATAAACCCATGTTTGATCCAGTCAGCTCCAAGCTCTCAATTAATTGTGATCCAGTGTTCTGTCTACTGTTTTTGATACATCCAGTCCGCTACCTACAAACCGATATTAGAACCTAAAAACTTTAAGCCAGGACAGGACGCCGTCTCCATGGGAACTGAGTCTCTAATCATGTTTTTACAGAACTGAACACATTTGGCTTCTCAAAAGTGAAATTCAGAGCATCCCACTGAATTTGAAAGTTAACTTAGACTCGGGAGGTAGAAAACTATTTTTTTTTACGAGTTTGAATACACCTTTATCAATAAAAAGTAACGAGGCTGTTTGGAACAACACGCCTTTTCAGTTACAAGAACAGTTAGAACCACAGAGGTGTCGGTTCAGGTCAGCTTTGGGGACGTCAGACCTCTGCTCACACATAAATCGTCTAACCTTGACTGTGAACCTGGAAGCTCTGAATGTACTGGATATACTGTACAGCTGTTTACAGGCAAAACAGTCAGAGGAATGTCGTTGTGGGCCGTTCTCCTGGATCAAACTGAAGGAAAAGATACGATCTGTTTACATGGAAAATGGAAACTTGCTGTTCTATGGGATAACCTGCTCAAGATTTTATGTGAGATCTTTTTGAATGCAACTGCTTGGTCATGTGCTTTGGAAAAAATAGTTCAACCTGTATAGATGAAGACATGGAGCAAAAAGATGAAGAATTTAATAAATAAAACTATTAATTGCCAAATAAAAAATGAATCAATTTTAGCAGCAGTGAAAGAATTGATCTTCTTAGATTTTCATTCCAGTCACTGGAGGTTTCCTGAGGTTCCTTTGGTTGACCAAACACTTAAATAACTTATCAGAAAGAAAAAATATCATGAAATAATCCGGATGATCAAGAACATGATAATGAATGGTTATTCTAACCAATAGAATGACTGAGTAACAGTTGTGTTTTCTCAATTGAAGTGCAGGTTGCTGAGTACTTCCTGTTTTTGGAATACCACCAGGGGGTGAACCACTGATCAGCTGGTTCTGTTTCAGGAGTGTGATTTGAACCCTTTTTGTCCTTTTCTGGATCTGAGTTCTCTGCAAGAACCCATCAGGACGGAAATGTACAAAGCTGGAAAACGGTCGGGTTCTCTGGTTTGTTGGACGACCACAACTCAGCAGCAGCAGGTGTTTTCCCCTGACACAGATTAGTTCGTTTGTTCATTCATTTTGGGGCTGATCGACAAAACGGACTAAAACACTGAGTCGATATGGGTCAATCCGAGCAAGACCACATGGAGGGCGCATGGAGAACAGCGGATGGTCAGAAACGAACACGTTTCTTTGCTCATTGTCTAACAGGTTGGGATGGGTGGGAAGTAAATGTGTGTCAGTTGGGCGATCTGCAGTCATCGGTCACTCTCGCTCTTAAAGCTCAACTTCCACCGCGTTAATATTTTGACGAAGGGAATCGAAGGCGTTAAGAGCGTCCTCTGCCAAAGCAGAGATTAATGTCCACAGATTCACCGGAAGCGTCATGGTGATGGTGGTGATGTGATGATGAGTGAAGTGAGAAAACACTATGGAACCAGCTCAGGTGTGGATGTAGCCCCTGTAAGGGCTGAAGGGGAGGGGACCTCCTTCCAGGAAAAGAAGAGCTAAATTGAAAAAGGATTAGAGGAACAAAAGCACCCATTCATTCAGAATTCTCATGCTCCACTTCATAGAACTCCAGTTCAGGGTTGCATTGCAACAGCGTCACATGACCCAACATTTCAGACAAGCCTTAGAACCTCTTTGGTTCCGTCTCTGTTGACAAATGACAATGAGATCAGAGTGTTATAGACTGGGAATGCTGGCTAAGAAAAGCTAGCCGTATCGTCCCAAGACACCTCAACATTTAGAAACCACTTATAGATTTCCAGAGAAATGGTCTATGATGTCAACTAGCCTCTTTCCTCCGTAATGAGTAACTGTCCTTCCGGTGCGAGGGGCTTGTTTGTTTAAAAAAAGGTCCAAACTCATCGGTGAGCTTCATTGCTACATAGCAACACAACACAGGAAGCCCGAACCACGTACCGTCACATTTCCTCCATTAAAACACATCGGCAAACCCTTGACCGGTTAACCGAGTTAACCAGTTAAGGACAGTTCTTCTGTTAAAGTTGAAACCAAGGTAACGTGACAATAAAACTGTTATTTTGTAATCAAACAAACATTTTTAATGTACAGGTCTGAACCACAGACTTTGGACGGGTTATTTTGAAGAATCTATGAGTGGTTCATCCAGAATAACACTGGTGCCCGACCTTCCACAAAGGCAGATGGGGTTCAGTGTCTTATGAGACACTTTGACACACTTAGGAGTCCAGGGAATCAAACCTGCAATCTTCGGATCAGATGGCGACTGCCCTACCACTGTACCACAGCCACCCATGTGGATGACATCACAGGACTATGACCTCAGACCAAATGAGGAGGGTGCCACTGTGGACGCCCTTTCCTTACAGTTCTTGATGAAGTTCCGGAGTGCTTTTATAGGTAAGAACCCAAAGGCAGAGGGAAAAGATATATTAAAAAAAATAGAAAACAAACAAACGTGGTAAAAAACCCCACAAAGAGTGAGTCTGCAAAAACGCTGAGCAGAAAAAGGAAGAACCGCGTAGGAGGGAATGAGAAGTATAATGAAATGAATGACAAGCGCAGTGTAAATGAGAACTGAAACCATAGAAGAAACAGCTGAGATAAATAAGAACTGAAATGACGGCTCAGCCCTGAAAGAAAGAGCTGAGCTCGGCAAAAAAGTAGCAAAAGCTACATAAAGAAGGGAAGTCGCCAGGAAACAAATGACCATGAAGGGAATCACAACACGCTCTTTTAAATGAAACATATAGTGGTTTTTGCTGTAGATGGAGCTAATGTAGCATTTAGAACCGATATCTGAGTACATATTGAGTCTATTTGCCTGGATCCCAGTTTAATGAAAGGTCACAGTAATAAGTACCAGTGGCTTTCACAATGACCAGTCACAGTGTTTGTTAGGATGACTTGACTCATACTCGCCTTTATTTAAAGAGCCAACACCAGACAAACTGAAGAAGGGAGCTGTCAAAACACATGAGGACCACTAATGTCCTTTGTTTAACCCTTGTGCTATCCTAGGCACTTTAACATTGGGACATGGGTCATCTAGACCCACTAAATGGTGTGCTGAACCTGTTATCTTCAATGATTTGTGATCTTCACTGGTGTCCATGGATTACATGAAATCTTTCCACCTTTATCCACCTTTGTCATGGTAGGGAGAACACGTTAATGGAAGGGTGGGGTCATCTAGGATAGCACAAGGGTTAATGGTGCATCCTACACAATCCTCCATTGTCAACTTGAATGATGTTGAAAAATCCTGCATTATTTCACATCAGCCGACATTATCTTACAGTCATCGTCTCAATCATCTTGAATCGTCTTTGACTGATACCTTCTTGTATTGTCCTGCATGACCTTTATCCCGTGTTGTTCTACATTGGTTTGAGTCAGGCCGAATCATCTAAAATCATGGTTGCTATTGGAGGAGACAGAAACCACAAAGCAATATTCAGACCTTCACGCCGGCAGTCCACAGATGAAAACAGACGGACATTTCTGGTGTGTTTAGGTTGTGATTTTCCATTTGGGTCGTCGCTATTGGTTCAATAAGGCTGCTGTCAGATCTAGAAACCATCAGAGCTCATTTTGCACACCTGTTTTCCTTCACGCGTGTTTGGCTGGATGGTTGATGTTGAATTTGTTTTATGAGGAGAAAAAGCAGAGCTCCTGTTTGAAGAACTAATTACAGCTCTGGTTGTGCCTGACGTGAAAGCAAACAGTGGTTAGATGTGCTGGAAGAGCTGAATAACCGTTGGTGGTTTAGCGGTTCTGAGGATCTATGCAGTTTTTGGACACAGCAAGAGCTGGACCTGATGGAGGAAGGTGTGTTCTCTTGCTGATTGGTTACTCACATGGTCATGTGACTCTGTCCTTTGTAAGACCCTGAAATTGACCTCTCTGAGGTGAGAACAGGATCCTCAAATAAAGGTAAGACGACAGCAGCAGGTTTGACAGATGAAAGAACAATAATACCAAAAAAAATGGTAGAAAATGAAAACTAACAACTAAAACCTCAGCAGGTTTTGTACATCAAAAGGTGGTCTGAAGACCAGAAGAACACAGACGGAGAAGGCTCAGGGGCCTGTCCAGTCATAAGTTTGCAAGCTGGTCTTTGTTCCTGCTTCAAACCTGACCGGAAGATTTGGTGGTTCAAGTATGTCAACGAGAAATAAATGACAGTTTTTAAAACTAAACACTCAACTCCATTTTTTTATTGGTTCCATTTTAATGACCAGGTAAAAACCAGTTTCTTCAGGTGTGTAAGACATTCCTATTCATTTAAAAGATTGAATGTCATCTGCAAAGAAACGAGTTTTTATTAAAGGCCAATACATATATGTGTGTACATGGACATATGAGGAAGTGGTCTCAGTACACTTGTACAGGAACGTTCAGGAGGTTGTCTGAGTTCAGCAGATGGGGTCTCGTAGGCTGGCGGTGTCCTCTGCGTAACAAACCCCAACCCTATTAAAGTTTCATTGTTTTTCCCTACAGTACAGGGCGCCAACAGACTACAGACCATCGGATAACAAAGCCTGCAAGGGCCGATGCTATCAGGCAGGCGGTTGCAAAACTGGACTGGTTACAAATTAATCCACACCTTGGCCATATTTAGCAGAGGACAAAGTTTAGGACTCAATCATTCCAATAATTCATGTGAGGGTTAATATATCAACTCCTCAGATAACCGGCTCTGCAGAATACACACCCCAGCTTGTGGAACTGGGGGCTATTCTTGACCGCCAAGAGGTGTAGACAGTTGAAGTGTCTTTGGTGAAGCTGAAAGAGGGAAGCTTCTCCTGGAAGATGCTGAAGTTTGCAGTCTGGGGAGTCAAATGATTGTGGTTATGAGTAATTTTGCGACTTGAGTCTTTCTTCAGTCTAAGGCTCCTACCAGTTTAATCCTTTGCCGTTAAATAAATTGACTCCTTATAAAACTTGGTGTAGATATTTGTTTTTGATGGTTTACTGAGAATGAAATTATCATTTTGAAGACCTGAAACCACATTCATCCAGATTCGTTGGAGGTTGTTTTTTTGCACATCAAAGTCAGTCGTGGTGTCCCGCAGGGCTTTGTGCTTGGTCCACTTCATTTTAGATTACACTGTTACATTTGTTTGCTATGTTAAACCTCTCCAGAGTGGGTTGGAGCCGGTGCTGACCTTGCAGAGCTGCAGCTCCCGTCGGTGCAGCTGAATGTTGGTTTTTCTCTACGACTTCTGTCTTGTCACAGTTTCAATCCCCTTCAGGTTTCAGCAGAACTGCCTTCTCGTGTTCCCATGAGGCACGTTTCCCTTCATATTTTCAGCGTAAGTCACTGAAATCTGCTGCAGCTGTGCTGAAACACCTTCTTGACCTTACTAAAAGCCTTTGGGGGTCACATACAGCTGTTGGTGACCTCTGGTTGCTTGACCCCCCTACCAGGACCATCTCCTGCCTCGCATTAAGGCCTGTTGAAAGCTGAGGCTGGCAGACAAAAGGAAATGCTGTGAAATTGTCCAGAACGCCCTTGAAGAGCCGAGAGAACATTATGTAAGACGTGAGAGAGCAGTCAAACCCCCTCCTGCTTTTTCATCCATAACATTAAAGCCCTCATAGCACTAGGATGACTCATTTAGTGGAACCGAGGCTGGAGAACATCTGAATTGTTACAATTCACGTCATAGAACAGCCAAAGATGAAAACAAAAGTCAGATATTGTCTTGTTTTGTCAACAAATGAGCCATTGGGTCAGTGGTCAGCTGGAAACACGTCTGCTGGTGAGGCTGGACATTTTCCAGAACTTGATAGTTTCATCTTTACTGTGGGGTGGGGAGTTCACAGACATTAATAAAACCTACAAGGGACATTTTGGTTCCTCTGTGTTTTGGGTTTGCTCATGCTTTTAACCCCCCCCCCCTGATTCCTGCCTACCTGTTCCCCTACTAAAGCTCAATTTCAGTGGGTCATCTGGACCCACCTGACGGGGTCACTACACTCAGTGATCAACTTGATGTTACTCGCTGTAACTTCATCCATTTTTCTTCCTCCATGTTTCGGGTTCGGGCAAAGGTTTAAAGTCACCCCCTTTCCTGCCTACCTGTTCCCCTCTTATGGGACAACTTGAGCGGGTCACCTAGACCCACCTGACAATGTCGCTACACCTCCTGAATAATTAAAGGTTCCTCACTGTAATTTCATACATTTGTGTCCCTCCGTGTTTCATGTTTTGGTCCTTTTTTTAACGTCCCCCTCATTCCTGACTTCCCGTTCCCCTTGAGCGGGTCACTTGGACCCGCCTGAGAGGGTCACTACACTCACTGCTTAGCCCGATGTTCCTCACTGTAACTTCATTTTTGTTCCTCCGTGTTCAAGTCTGGTCATATTGGTAAAGTCGGTCCATTCCTGCCCGCTCACTCCCCTCTTACAGCTTGATTTGAGCGGGTCACCTGGACCCGCCTGATAGGGTCACTACACTCACTGATTATTTTAATGTTTCTCACTGTACTTCATCCTTTTTGTTCTCAGAAATGCTACGTTGGGTTGGAAATCATAAATCTTGATTAAATGGAATTCTTGTAGTGCGACCTTTTATTTTAAAAGCTTCAGAATCCTTTGACCTTTGATGGCCTTTAAACCCTCCAGCATTTTTTTTTTGTTGCTTCAGTGACTCCACCTGCACCACACACCTTTTTTCTGTGGTCGTTTGGTTAGTTGCAGTTCCTCCTCTACATATTAATGACAGTGATTACTCTCACTGATGCTGACGGCTCAAACACGCCGAGAGGACAAAGATCGCGTTGCTCTGCTCTAAATCTTTCAGCGTTTATGGCTTTACTGCTTGGCTGAACTTCACGTTTGTCCTCTGAAGATCTTTCCAAAGGGAAATGACTTTCTGGGGACTCTGCTTTAGTGTTTCTGTATTTTCTAAACACATGAGTTCAGCGGAAGACCCAGGCAGCCATCTGGGACGTCCGGGACTTGAAGCTTTCTGCCCTGCAGAGCAGAAGGAGTCACCTTGCCTTTGCTCCTCCACTTCCTTTCTCTTGAGGACGGAGCGGCTCCTCCCCCTGCGCAGAGGACACCCTGACCTCTGGAAACACCTTTGTTCCCACAACGTGCTCAAGACCTTCCTCAGCACAGCTCCGCCCCCTGATGATCACCTGTGCAGCAAAGCAGGAAGTGTCCCTTCAGCGTTCACCTTCACCTCACAGAGCTGTGAGCGATCCAACCACGAAGCGGCCACACTGCGGCTGCAGATCTGACCCTGATCCTCGGGGTCAGATCTGCAGCCAGGTTCTCCGTCTCATCAAGGTCTTGGAGCCAGCAGCACTGGTGCTGTTTTACTGACAACAAGACCTTTCCACGCACACGCCGGAAAGGTTGGGCCGGGTGGGGAAACGTGACGGAAAAGTACTGTCCCGCCCCGCCGAGGGGGGGCAGAGACCCTCTGCTGACGAGAACTGCAAGCAGAGGGTCTGTTCTTGGAACGGGATTTAAACTAGCAACCACTGACTGTTCCTCCACAGGAACCTTTATAACTAAAAAATAAAAAGAAAGGGGGAAACTATATCAAGTCACTCACCTTGATTTGACATAGACACACCCCTTTTCACCTGTACTCACCTATGGAACAACATAAATGTGTTCCATAGGTAAAATCCAAAGCAGGAGTTTTTCATTTTTTTTACAGTGTATGTAGAAAAGTTTCAGTCTGGTTTTAGATCTCATCACTCAACAGAGATGGCACTTGTCAGGGTCTTAAATGATCTCAGGTCCAATGCTGACATGAAGAAAGTATCTGTTTTAGTCTTACTAGACCTGAGTTCAGCCTTTGACACAGTTGACCACTCTATCCTTTTAACCCTTGTGCTATCCTAGGCACTTTGACGTTGGGAGGTGGGTCATCTGGACCCACTAGACAGTGCTCTGAACCTTTTTTCTTCAATGATTTGTGATCTTCACTGGTGTCCATGGATTACATGAAATCTTTCCACCTTTATCCACCTTTGTCATGGTAGGAAGAACACGTCAATGTAAGGATGGGGTCATAGGATAGCACAAGGGTTAAACAGACTTCACGACATGGTTGGAATTACCGGGACAGCTTTTAGTTGGTTCAAATCCTACCTTACAAACAGAGATTTTATTGTTAACTTAAACGATATCTCATCTGGAAGGCACAAATTGACTTGTGGGGTGCCTCAAGGCTCCATCCTGAGTCCCACACTTTTTAATCTTTACATGCTTCCACTTGGTGATGTCATCAGGAGACACGTCATTACCTTTCATAGCTATGCCGATGACACTCAACTATATGTAGCTGTGTCTCCTGATGACACTGGACCCCTTGATAACCTTTTAAACTGTATTTTAGATATTAAAATGTGGATGGGATAGAAATTTTTGCAGCTATCAGACTGAAGTCTTGGTTATCGGTTCTAAAGCTGAGAGAGATAGGGTCCAATTTTATCTGTCAACCCACTTTATGAAAATACGTGATACAGTAAGGAACCTCGGTGTGATTTTAGATGCAGATCTTAGCTTTGAAAAACAAGTCAATCAAGTAACCAAGACTGCATTTTACCATCTCAGAAATATCGCCCGAGTGAGACCCTTTCTCTGTAGAGCCAGTGCTGAAATCTTAATCCATGCTTTTATTTCATCAAGATTAGATTACTGTAATGCCCTCTTTTCTGGGGTAAAGAAAACCACTCTCAATCGCCTGCAGCTAGTCCAGAACTCTGCTGCTCGCCTTTTAACGAGAACCAGGAAGAGGGAGCACATTACACCCATCTTAAAATCTTTGCACTGGCTCCCTATCGGCTTCAGGATTGATTTTAAGATTCTTTTAATAGTTTTTAAGACTGTCCACGGCCTTGGTCCTTCTTTTATATCAGACTTGCTTTTAGCTTATGAACCTCCCAGAGCCCTTAGATCCTCAGGTGCGGGCCTGCTGATGGTCCCTATCAAGACAAAAATCCATGGCGAGGCCTCGTTCAGACACTACGGACCTCGTCTGTGGAACAGCCTGCCTGAGGATGTGAGGACCTCATCCTCTGTTGAGGTTTTTAAAAAGAAGTTAGAGACTTATCTATTTAACTTAGCTTTTAATTAGATCTTATAGGTGGTATCTTTACTCTTATATTTTATATGCTATTTTATCAAATATTTGTTTAATGTATTTTTGTCTTTTTATATATTAACTCATTCTAATTTATATTTTAGACTTTTTTAGGTACTCAATCATCTTATTTTATTTGAATTAATATTTGCATATTTTACCTGTTTTTATATTTTAACTTTCTTATTGTATTACTTTTACATTTTAGACTGTTTACGAGTGTTTTCTCACCCTTGGTCAGGGTCTTAGTGTTCAGGCTCCCAGAGATTCTGTCCATGCTTTTCCTCTGGCATCTCTTGTCCGACTCCCCGGGGTGCCGGGCCTGGTGCGCCCATGTTTGGTGCTCTGGGCCTGGGGGTTGGGGGTCTCTGGGGCGGGGGGTGCTGGGGATGAGTTGTGCTTGTGTTGCATAGATGCTGACACCCCGGCCAACAGGAGGACAGGGCGGACGGAGCTTTCTGGGTTCTCTTTTCTTAAGCTCTGTTATTTCTCTTTCACCTGTGCCTGTTTTTGTGTATTTTATTATGATGGGGTTATTTAATTATTATTTCATGTGTGGGGATTGGTTTTATTGTATTCTTGTTTGTTTTTTATGGAAAGCACCTTGAGCTGTCTGTTTGATATAAATGGTGCTTATAATCCAGCTAGAACATCAATTATACCTCATTAAGCAGTAACTACCACGTCAGTACAACATTAAACAGAAATGTTTGTAATCGTAGAACATTTGACCCGTCCTACAGCAAAGACCTAAGGTTCTAGACAGGTTTTTTTAAAAACATCAAACTATTTTGACTGCTGTCCTGTTGATGTGCCCTTAAGCCTTACAGAGGCTCGCATGAACCTCTACCTAGTGTTAACAGCTGAGGTTACGCTGCCACCTAGTGGCTCTTCTAAAGAACCTCCCCTTAACCAACCCATTAACTCTCAGATGAGGTTCTCCATCCTCTAGATCAGTGTTTTCCATCCTTTTCTGAGCACCGGCACACTTTAACCTTAACAAAAATCCTGCGGCACACCAGCATCCAAAAATAAAAAAAAAAGTAGAAACTCATAGTCTGTATTGATCTACAGCCCCTCCACAATCTCACATAATTTTTGAGATAATTGTTGCAGAAAAAGCTGGAAACTGCAGCTGTTTTTTTCTATATATGTTTTTTTTCAATAAAAGTTAAGTTAGAAGATTTAAAAAGTGTGTTCGTTGGTTTCAATACGTTTAACAACAGATCTCCTTGTGCGCTGTCACTCTCACAACCCAATGCATCATGGGAGATGTAGTGCATAAAACGGCCGGAGATCGCTTTTCGGAGCTTCATTGTTGTGTTCACTTGTTCCACGGTCTGATACCGGATTCTGTGGAAAGCTACACCGCTAAAGACGAGCTTTAGCTGGTATTTTTGTTAGAACTGAGCGACTTTACGAGCTAAATCGGGACAAGGAAGTGAAGACTTTAACCACTTCTGATTGGTCAGACTGATGACATGTGACTAAGCCCCCAAGAATGATTGGTGGAGACAGTTAAAGGGGCGGGACTTTTCCAAAATACAGCCGAATGTGCAGCTGAATCGCAGTATCCTCATTCTTATCAAAATGTCTTTAATAAAATAAAATAAATGCAAAGAAAAAGTATTTTACGATCTTTTATATTCCTAACTCCTCAGTGTTTTATCAGTGCCTGTTTGGATGAACAGAGAGCTGAAATCCTGGAGATGGGAAATGTTTTTAGATCAGTGAATGAGGGCCATCTCCCACGGCACACTAGTGTGCCGCGGCACACTGGTTGAAAAGCACTGCTCTCTGACACATTTATCCGGTTTTAATCAGACAAAAGTTGCTGTGGTGCCTTTGAGACGCCGTTTCCTCACTTCAGCCGTCAGTCAACTTCACATCACTGGTTTAGATTCAAGCTGCGTGGAGTGAACCAGGAGGTGATTAGACCGGTTCATCAGGACAAACGGGTGTGAGTCTTACCAGACGCCAGCACTCGGGTTTCATGAGCCGTTGTCTTGGTAACAGTCCCGCTCCGATCATCCTTTGATGCATTTTCAAAGCAGGTGGTCTTTGATTATGACCATCTTTAGACTAAATCAAAGTCGTTTCTTCAGCAAGTTCATCAGAAAACCACTGAGTTGCAGGCAGGACTAACGAGCAACAACAACGGCGAGCAAAATCCAGCCGTACATTTTGGAGCGAGATGCATCAGACTTGTGGCTCCGCCCAGAATATTTTCTACATCACAAAGGGATTTTTTTTGTCCGCTTGCGATTCCAATAAAGAGATGTTATTTTAGGCTTAACTTTCTACATACACGTGATCCTTTACCAGAAAAATGCTGTAAGAACAGATAAAGAACATTTGTCGTAGACTTGAACCCGTGCAGATCCTAAACACAGTTTTTTTTAAAAAGTGAATAGAGAAAGAAAGAAACCAGCCGCTGTTGACATTTATTGTTACATTGATATTACAGCTTATGAACCAACAAGAAGAAGCTCCACACCACGGTCTGTAAGAAAAGAGGTTGAAGAACACCAGCAAGGATCAACAAATCAGCATCAGTGCCCACCGTCACCATGACAACGATTACAGTACAAAGATCACCGCGTCACAGCGCAGTGGAACCCGCTGGGTCGGGGGGGGGTTTACACTCCGATAAAGTTACGCCACCAGTTCAGGAGCAAGGTACAAATGTAGTCCGATTACAGGATGCAGACAGGAGATGGCGGCCGCTCGTCGTCATGACGACAGCTATCGCACCTGCGACTAAATCAAGGAAAACTTTTCTAAAAATATTTTTGGCTCCCCTTTTTTTTCGACACTACAGGAGTTTGAATGGACCTTTATCGACACAAATCAGCACAAGTACAGCTTCCTGTTGTCATGCATACACACATACTTACACAGGTCAAAGGTGAATCTTTAAGATTTTCTTTGATCATTTTTACCGTTTGAATGGTTTTTGACTAAAATCCGGTCAGAACGACTCGTTAAAACAATCACCAGGGATATTTATTTTTTAATAATCACCAACAAAGTCCTGTTTTTGCTGTTTTTTTCACACAAACACATACACAAACACAGCTTTGCTGTGACTCACAGGATTTCTTTTTTGCTTTTTTTTGGGTCTGGGGGGGATGTCAGACTCAGGAAGCTCCGCCCACTTGGAAGGGGCGTGACAGTGATGTCATGAACTCTCTGGTTTGATAAAAAATAACATCTGAAATGACAGCTAGGAGCTCTCGTCGCCATGGCAATCACAAACAGTTTGGAGATAATTCTCGACTTTTGATCGGATTCACGTTTTTTCTCGTTTCAAACCCGAAAAACTTTGACGTCTTTTTTTCTCTACGCCGACTTGGCTTCAGGACTCCAGCAATGACGCTCTAAAAGCAGAGAAACTGTAGTGTAGTGTAGAGCGACAGAAGAGCAGCTTCGGACAGACGGTCCCTGCCGGAAACGGCGCCGAACAAACAGGAAGTGCTTCAGGCTTCGGTAAACGCTCGAGTCCAACGACCGGCTGCTTCAAGTGAGGCGGCGTCAAGAGGACCCGACAACTTGGACAAACTCAAACATGGCGAGAAGAGACGTAAGGCCGACGCCAAATACATCAAAGTGCGGCGGCTGGAGGTCAATTCAGACGCAACCAAACCGCGGCCAGAAGCAGCGACTTCACCACCGGCCGCCGCTGCACCACAGCTCCGGCAGACCACACAAATCTGGAATGAAGACGATCATAAAAGAGGAAAAAAAAAGACCCGCCTTGTTTCAAGCACAGATTGTCTGCAGCGAAAGGTCACACCTGAGTTCTTCACTGAGACACAAACTCGGAGCTCCGCCCCCTTCAGTTTGGCACTCTTGTGGGGCGATCTTGAACTCGTCTGGCCCTTCACAATAAAAGCGCGGAATGACGTGGTCTCACTTGAGGTGATTTTATGTCTCAAAATTTGAAAAAATAAAAATAAGGCCACAGAGAAACAAAATACGATATTTCAATGAAAGGAATTAAATACTACAAAATAAGAGCCTGGAGGTGAAATTGGGGAACAACTCTGGTGGAACGGAAAAATCTGGGAGGAACGTGTGAGCGTTGGTCGGTTCGTACCAGCAGGTGGGGGGGAGGGGAATCATGCAGTAAAACAAAGTCCTGCCTCCTGCAGCGAAGACCCTGGACGGATGGACGCCGAAACAACCGTCTTGACTCAAAAACAGGACAGGAAGAAGGTTTTTTTTTTGGAGTGTGGCCCCGTTACTGAAAGACCAGGTGCTGCTGGTCTAGCAGCGTCATGGTGAAGTTGTTGATTGGACCGATGGCGCTGAGCGTCATGGCGTTGTCACGCCCCCACAGCAGGTTGGGCCCAAATACCACCGCCAGGTTGCTGGTGGTCATCTTGTTCACCTCGCTGTTGTTCGATACCTTAAAAACACAGAGCGGGACGCCGGTGGTGAGCGCCAGGACGGCGAGAGGGGTGGAGGGGGGGGGGGGGGGCGGACCCACCTGAGCCAGGAAGGTGATGAGGTACCGCAGCGAGGCGTAGTTCTCCTCAGGCAGAGACTCCAGCATGGTCTTCATCACCTCCACCCGACAGTCGCTCGACACCGCTGAGCAAAGAGGAGGATATTGTTGAAAATGAAAGTAGTACAAAAAGAAATAAGTCTTAAAACAACTTTATCTAAAATCCTCTAAAACGACGACAGAAAGAAAGAACTCAACGGAAAATGTGTTTTTATGAAGGCCAGATTTATTTTCTTAAAATAGTTCTTCAGAGTTCCCTAGTTTATTGGAGCTATGTTCTAAAAATAACCTGATTTATACCATGGTCCGGGTGAAAACTCATTTCTGATATGCTGCTGGGTGTGCATTAAAAAGTGATATACCACAGGATAACCGCACGGTGAAAAAAAAACTTCCGGTCACCTAGCATAAATGTTTTGTATCACTGCGCCGGCTTCTTTAAAACAACCTTTAGCTTCATCATCTGGACAAAAACAAGCGGTAAGAGGAGAACTTTCTCTCTGAACTGATGCTTTATTCAACCCATCGGGACGATCAGCATATATATATCGCAGAATCTTGACTGCAGCGGTGGTGCGGCGCGATGTGAGAAAAGCGATCCAAATTGGAAAAAAACAAGAATTAAGGACTAAAAACTGGTTAATATGTATAGCTTTTGTAAGTGACCATGGTATTTGGCCTTTGAAGTGTACATTATCACTTTTTAACGCACTTCGCAGGCTTCCCCGGCGTGCGTTAAAAAGGGATAATACACACTTTGCTGGCCATTTACCCTTACTTGCAGCAGATACATTTAAAATTCCTGCCACAGCACTAGCGCTCATCATCTACCAAAGGAGACGTCAGCATCTTTGTCACGGAGCGGTGAGTTCCTTACACGTATGATACGTACGATTCGGCAATGGCGGTTGGTGGTTTTTTAGAGGAGCGGGGGATCCAACAATTCCACATGACACGCTCAACTTTTGATGAATTGTGTGACGCTGTGGGACAGCTGGTGGCGCCTGCCAAAAGCAGCCAATTCCTACCAAGAAGCGCATCGCATCCAGTTGTTTGTCACGTGACTCACTTAATTTGCAGTTATGTGTAATATTTCAATGTCCATGCGCCTCCAATCCTTTTTTATTATAAATGCCAGTTTTTTCTGAAATTGTGGTGTTTCCATGATGCTGCGTTTAGGGGGAGGGGATATACAGATGCGACCTGAGGTCCTGCTGCATGATCTGGCCGTCAGGGCGATGCTACATCCAATCAGAGGCTCAGCTTTGGGCATGCGATGTTTCCAGTGACTCCATCAAAGGGTAGAAAAATCAATCCAGTATGGCTGTTTGATGCTGGGATTTAATCCTGAACTTCCATTCACTTTCTTAACCTGCTGGGGTCACTGGGTTGCTAGAAGCTGTCCCGGTTACTGTTGGGGAAAGTCGGAATACACCCTGGACAGGGTCGCCAGGGATCAAGCCCACTACGACTGCAGGTCTGGCAGTCAAACCCTGAGCCCACGAGCGGTTGGCTACCCGAAAGCCGGAAAGCAGGTGCCGTCATAGCAGCATTCGCGATCGCTCCATTTCCATGGGCTTATGATGTTGTTCACCAAGACAAGAATTGAAAAACGCCCCAGAGGCTCAAACTGGGCCACTGACAGACGGAGGTAATGTTTGAAACGGCCATAAGGCGCAGGTCTCACTGCAGGAATGAAATGCACCAGAAGAGACTCTGAAGGACCTGGTGAACCGGGACACGGTACCACCTCTGTAGAGCTCTCCAAAACACCTAAACCCAAGCAATTCACTCAACATGATCCATGTTTTCATGATGTGTTCATACTTAAAAACACCATAAAACAGTTTTTGCTACGTCAGGAGTTTCATTCCATCAATCTTGACTGAAATGATTTTCGGTTGTCTATCGCTAAACATTTTGTTTTGCTGGTTTCTTTTTATGGTACATTGTGCTCTGAATGCTGATTGGCTGTAGACTATTGTCAATCAATCTCCCTTTCTCCTGTACAGAGTATGTTCAGTTCTCCAAATCTACATAAATCTTCGATCGTGAGAGATCTTTGTTTTCATTCTATAATCCTGTATTTCTACTAATGTTAAGACTAGATGAGTCAGAAGAGTGGATAAAGTACGCAGTGCGGACTTTTACCGGCTAAACATTTGGAATCCTACTTTTCAGATTATACCAATAGCAGGTTAGTTTTAGAACGTAAATACGCGATAAACGAGGGAACTCTGAACCTGTTTGGCCGTAGTCATGTGACCACAGCTCATATTTCTTTCCTGATGGTCCCTAAAGTTCCATTACCAGGACGTTTAAAGGTTTTTTTTGTCAGAACACGAGCGTGACGCTGAAAAGCCGACGGCGTCTGGACCTACAGCCAAAGTTGACGATGTCGTTGTAGAGCTGGAAGGTGAGCAGCGGCTCGGGCAGTTCCCTCAGGAAGGTCTTCAGGATGACCGCGGCCAGGTGCACGTCCTCCATGTCGCGGAAATTCACCGGCTCGCCTGGGAGACGGCAAAGTGAGAGAGTGCAGACTCCAGCGACCGCCGCGCGACCGTGAGTGATGGCGGGAGGTGGGCGGGCGTACCTGAGTTGTACTTGGCCTGGACTTCCTTAACCAGAGTTACGTTAGCGGAGCGCCTGAAGATGCCCTCGATCTCCACACCTGGAACACAAAGGAGCTCAGCCAAATTCCACGTATCGCCCGCCCCTACCAATCGCTGATGTTGGCGGCGTCCGTGAAAATGGCGACTGAATTGACTTCATTGGGTTGGAGCTGGAAGTAATCCACACTCGGTCCAGTTATTCTGTACAGGCGATGGTCGTTACCTTGCTCTGACAGGAAGTTGATGGTGTCCTTCATCACCATGGGAACGGGGTCTCCGTCCGGGCTCCTCTGCCTCAGCCTGGAACGCACAAAGCAGAGGCTCAAACACGCGGCTGAGGGGCTCCCACAGTCCAGAATGGCTTCAGGGACTTACTGGGACAGCGGCACCCCGAACACCTGGTTGGGCAGGGGGGGGCTACGGGGAGGGGACATGGGGGGCGGTGAGCTCGGCTTGGCAGAGGCCCTCAGCTTGTCGTCGTACCTGGACAGGTCAGACAACATCAAAGCGGGGTATGGAAGCGAGTCGCCATGACAACAGCGGGGTCTAGTTTGGAGGCGGGGCTTACTCTTGGACTCGCTGGGGGATCAGCAGCTGCTCGCACTTCACCACGTCCTCCAGCTCGCTCAGGTAACTCACGTAGTTTATCTTCCTGCCGAACTTCAGGCTTAAAACAGGAAGAGAAAAACAAAAATAACCCTTTCAAAATAAAGTTCCCAAAGCTGCCTTTATGTCCTGGTTTTTACTGTCAAATTTGCAAACTTTATTTTGAAAGCTTGACCTTTTTACAAAATAAAAAAGTCGTTTTTCCAAACTATAAGGACATGTGAAGGAAAACTGAATTAATTTGGGTAATTTGGCAGCAAAAGTCAAGTCGTTTTCAATGTTAACAAGAAAATCAATACTAATTATGATTAATATAATATTATTATACAGTCATATCTAAACGCTTCCTTCAAAACCATCAGTAGTTTAGTGTTTTCAGAGTCAATAACCTTAATTTTTAATAAAAATTCCTGAACTAGAGTTTATAAAAAGAAGAAACTCCGCTCAGGAGTGCACGTTTTGACCAGCAGGGGGCGCCGCTAACACACAAATCACTCCTGAAAGTCACTTCCGTCAGGATGTCTCTGATGTTCCTCCTCACCAAACACCTGCTGCGGCTTCGTTTACGCCACAGAACCAGAACCAACACTCAGATCTGGTTCCACCTGAGGTTCTCCACAGAAGGAACCACCGTTTGACCATCATTGGTGGAGCAGAGCCTCCCTGACGGCGACGCCTTCCTATATTTAAAAAGCTTTTTGATTCTTTAATCCTATCAGAGTTTACCTGACCCGACTTTTTCAGAACATTTCACAGCTGAAAAAACTGATTTTTTTAAAGCATCATCTCTTTGTTGACTCCAGACATTCAAGAGAGCTCAGCGTCTCTGTTTACGGAACAGGAAGAGGAAGGAACCTGATAATGGGCTTGAAGAGAACCAGCAGAGTCTTGATGAACAGGGTTGGATGAACGATGTACAGCGCTTTGATGTTCTTCTTGTACCTGCAGACATGAGAAGGTTCTGAGTACACGGGAATCTGTGGAAAAACACGCAGAAGCTTCACTGCATTGACTTTGACGAATAAACTCGTCTGCAGGAACCAAAACGACCAGCGGTTTAGAGTTCAGACCAAACAGATCCTGAAAAGGTGCAGCTGAGCTTTGTTTAGTTCCCTGATCCAAGAGCATCAACACAACAGAAACAAAACCTTATAACGCACCTGGTAGACCACATTCTGTCAGTGGCAACAGGTTCTCACTGATTAGGCGTTGTCTTGTACCTAAAGAACCTTTTTGAGGTCCCAGCCATGGACTGTAGGTGTGATGTCACACTTAGAAAAGGCCTCACCTGCAGCTAAAGCTAAATCAGGCCAAATCCTTCACCAAAGCCTCCTCATACGGGCGCCGCTATGTTGAGACCACGTCGCCATTGCCATAGATACGATGACTCAGCGACTGACCAATCACTTTTAACTGGTTTCAACATGGCGGCGCCCGTATCAGGAAGCACTGGTGCTTTGGGTAAACGAGAAGGGAGAGGTTGAGCTGTTCATCGTTTCTACGGTCAGTGGTCAGCCCTGTTGGCTTGCCATAAGGCCCCTTGATTCTGCAAGGGGCCTTATGGCAAGCCAACAGGGCCAAAAAGTCATCAACAGTTGGAATTGTCACCGTTGCTCAAAAGTCTTAGATGGATAAAAGTCCATCAATTTTGGCTTGCCGTAGGGTTTGGTAAAACTTTGTGTATCTCCACTTTTAGCTGTGCATCACTGTGAGCCATCTTTTGTCAACTGCATGGTTGAGAGACAATCTTAGCATTCTTTCAGATGTCGTCACGCCTCTTTGAGGCGAGTCAGTGGCGTGTTCGGCTCAGCTGATCCCACTGAACACGCCTGAACACTAGCATGCACTAAAGCACGGTCCTAGGCCGACTTGATTTACAGTTGGCCCATAAAAAATCTTTTAAACTGTAAGGGCTTTGAAATTAAACGATAAAAAGTACCAAAGCTGTCTGAAACTAAACATGTGACACTGCTAAAAGCCTAAAACATCCTAATAATACCTCTAGCTAGTCAAATGCTAGCATGTTTAGATTTCAGTTTTTCTCTTTTAGCTGAAAGGCATTATGGTAATTCAACTTCCTGTGTGTACCTTGTTTGATTGTTCTCACTGTATTTAGGTTGTTTATCGTGGAAACCATGGAGACAACTGCGTGTGTGTTTGTATATAATGCTCTGTTGCAAAAGGTTTGAATAAAATATTATTAACAAACAAACAAACAAACAAACAAAAAACTAAAATCGGTTTGCGTTACAAAACGAGAAAAAGGAGGCTCAGCTGTCGGCCTACAATTTTCTGTGATTTATCGATAGCATTGGAGGTTGAGTTTAAGGGGTTTTAAACACTTCCAAACTCTTTTCAGACGTCAGGTCCAGGCATTTTTCTCTGTATTGATCCATGTCTGTTTTTTCAAAAAAAAAAAAAAAAAAAAAAACGGCCTAATCACTGGGAATTCTTTGGAAATATGGTCATAGTGGAACTGCCACTAGCTATTTCCAGTTTATTCACCATTACAAGCGATGAGGTCTGTGTTGTTCGGCGTTTAGACGCCAATTATTTTAGTTTCTACTGCGAGTGAATATGAGGTTACTCGCTGTTAGTATCGACCCTGAAAAAAGCCCATTGGTCGTTCCCCGGTTCGGTTCGTGAACCTACTTCCTGTCAAACTCCTTGTAGGCGTCTCGGAGCCAGCCCAAGGACGGTTTGTTCAGACTGGTCAGCCCGTGGTGGAAGTAGATGAGAGTGTAGTCGCTTTCCACGTACTGGTCCAGCGTAGCTTTCAGGTACCTGCGGCACAAAAAAACACACCGTCACTGACAGGCGAAGCTGTGAGGAACTAAACGCTCTCACAATGGAGGCCTGCACTTCCTAGTTCTTGTCTTTATCACCTTTTGAAAATGGCTACTCTTTGGAGGGACTTTCAAAGTAAAAGTAAGATCAAGTGCAATGAGCAACAAAACCACATGAGGGAAAGAAAAAAACTTAGTGTGGGGCGTTACTCCAAAATTCCTGAACCAATTCAGATTTTTTTTTTAAATATTGATAGATTTTTCTAAATTCCTTCCAAAACCAGATTTGTTTTTTCATTTAGAAAAATGTTTTCTATCCCACAACTTTGGATGTAAACATAAACATAAGCTGAACGCAGAAACCTTTGACATTTTTGTCTTTTATTTTAAAAATCTGCATTAGTATTAATCACTACTATTTGCTAAAACAAAGTGAGGTATTTTCATGGAAAAATACTACTGTTTAATGAAATCAGCGGAGTGGTTACATTTGGTTAGGTTTTGTTGAAACATCATCATTTAATGACAGAAAGCTTCATTCTTTGTTTAGCTTATCACCAAAAAAGTTCAAAACAAAATTCCAAAACAGACCAAATCAAACTGAATCCTAAAACGTTTGATTGTTTTTGATTTGTTACTTCTGCAGCGTAAAGACACGACAGACGCTTCATCACCGGGCTAAAGCGAACTAACGTTTTCAGACTCGAAAAAGGAATAAGTCTTCAGATGTGCTGCTAGTTCATGTTTCAAACAAGGGTTCCTTTGAGTTTGACCTCTAGGTTTCATCAGTGGGCGGGTCTAAAGCGCTTCCTTGTGGCGTCTGACACAAAAGTAACATGAAAAAGGTTCGATTCCTGTCCCGCTAGGTACTCACATCAGCAGCTTGTGGTGGTCCAGCTCGTGCTGCGGCGGCATCCTGCAGGCGCTAAAAACGATCACCTTCCTGCCGAAGTTGTCGTCACCTGTGAGCAGAAAGCCGCCATCACTCAACAGGAACTTTGCCTCAGAGGCAACAAGAGGACCTTCGAGGTGGTTTCTAGAACCCACCGGCCACTTCTATGATGTGATGGCGTGCGATGTCGTAGAAGGGGTGGTCCCACGGAAGGTGAGGAGAGCTGGCGTCGAATCCCTCCGACAGGTTGGTATCTGTGGGATGATCAAGACGCATCAGAACGTGAGCGACGCCTTCATCTGACGCTTTACAAGCTTCTGGAAGGACAGCGCTTTGGGTTTTGATCATCTACGCACACCAGGTTCACCTGTGCCAGACTAAAACCCTACAGGTGGTGTTCACATCGTCCCAAACGAACCGGAGGACAACAGCTGACCACCTCCATCGTAGTATCCACCCTTTTCATTGGTTTACCATCCACCAACCAACACCAATTATGTGGTAGGATAACCATCAAAATGAACGACTTTGCACAAAAGCAGGAATACATCATTGAGTTTAACGTGAAAATGTTTTCTGTTTTTGTTTTAAAAAAATGACGGGCAAAAATATGTAAAGGTCAAAGGCTAGATTTCAAGACATTAAACAAACAAAAAAAGCACTATTAAGCTAACTCAGACCTACGCTAAGGAGCCGCCTAAGTAGAATCAATTTAAGACAAAACAACAACATCACTGTGACAATACCCCATTTTTTTTCCTGAAATCTTTTGGCCGTTTTAGTTTGATCTACACAGCCCTAAATATGTAGCAATTGTGTTATTTTATTGTTGATAAAACTCCACCGTCGCTTGATTATGACATCACTGCTACAACGTGAAGGTTGGTGACGAGTTGTTGTGACTAACGGTCAACAAAACACTAAAGTCAAGACGTCAGCAGGTATGCAGACGTTGTTGAATTGATGTGTGGAAGTCTGGAACCACAAGTTGTTTTGACTGTAATATGACGAGACATTTAGCAATCAGACCAAAGAAGTTATAATATATATATATATATATTTTCAAAATAAAGAAAAGTCCTATTCAAATCAGAGAGAAGTTGTACTCTAAACAGACGGTTGAAACGAAACACAAAATATTGTCATATCTTTCAGTCAAAGTGTAACAACTTAGTGTCACGTTTGCCTTTGACAGTTACCTAACCAGATGAAAATATGAAGGCCTTGAGGGCGTCCCACACAACTAAAGCCGGATCTTTTGGTCTTTCTTGGACATCATGGTGTTGTTTACAGTTTGGTTGGTGTTGAGGTTTTTAGCCGCTTTGTTTTGACCCAATAAATGTTCTCAGGCAGGATTAGCAGTCACGGCAGCACTACTCACTTCATTATTCTACCTCACCGCCGGGAACTGTAGGTTGTGACGGTGCGGTTCGGTTACAGGGACTTCCTGTTTAGGGTGAGTGTGGTGTCCCATAGAAATTAGGACTAAAGTTCAGCAGTTTGGCGTTTTGCATCGAGCAGATCAGGCTGACGTGGTCTGAATATCTGGGAAATATGTCACCTGGACGTCTACCTAATAAGGGCGTGACAAACACGTACAACCAGGAGCGGTGCAGGAAGAATCACCACTTGATTAATCGACCTCTGCAACGGTTGTACGGTGCAACAAACTCAGAACTTTCTAAATAAAAGCATTAAACTGTGACTTCCTGTAATTAAAGCTGCCATAAAATAATCTGCCTCTTCAATCATCCAGAAAAAAACAACACCCGACTCACCTGACTTGCTGAGTGGGAGCTCGTCTGGGGGCCACTGTTGGTCCTCCATGGGGGCCAGCTTCAGCTGTCCCAGCTGATCGGTTGCCGGGTCTTCGCCCACGTCGACCAGCAGTTCAGAAGACATGGCGCTCGCTACGGAGAGGCCCTACACACCGAAAGGGAGCCTGCAGAGACACACAGCAGACTCACAATGGTCACGCCGCTCAAAGGGGGATTCTGGGTCTGAAACGCCGCCAACAGGAGGCGGTACCTTCAGACGTTTGGATCCTCTGATGTCATCTACACCTCAAGGATGAATCTAAATTGACCAAATCCATTAAGCAAATGCATGGATTTCTTTGAGCAAAAACAACACCTTCAAGTGGTTCCACCTTAAAAGATGAGTTTGGTCTTTAGCTGTGAGAGAAAGAAGCTTTCACTCAGAAGGAACATATGAAAACCCAACATCCTTCACAGCTGCTGCTGCTGCTGCTTTTGAAGAAAGAGGAACCAACGATGCAAAGCCAGAAGAACAATTAAACCTTAGAAACCTAACCTCTCCGCAAGCGCCATCTGCGAAGGCCGCCGTTTGAGGAACCTCGCTCAAAGTTACAGTGCATCTCATCCATTTTTCTGTGTGGAGGATGCACATTTACAAAAACCCACAAAGAAACAGCAAGCGTAAGACGTTCTGGTAACATTATTTTGCAGTCCAGCGTGAAATTATTCCGCCCTAGACAAATTTGATTTAGTTGCCGAGTCGGCAAGTCTCTTCCCCCCCAATTGGACAGGACAAAGACGTCTCCCAGCAGGTCAGACCAACAGGAGGAATGGCTGTGAAAAAGTCCTCAGTCTTGATTGGCATTTGAATAAAAAGGGAATCCTTTCAAGTGTGACTGTATAACTCTGACACTGAAAGGAGAGATTGAGATCCTCCAAAATGAAGGCAATTTTTTTATCATTTGCATCCATTATGAAGATTTATAGCTTTCTGGTCTCCAGGGGGCGCTGCAATTTGAGTGTCACATCAAGGACAATGTAGAAATTGTGCTTTAAAGGTTCAGGAGGCGGATCGGTTGAACGACGGGGTAGAAAATCGCCAGTGAGCTGCCACCTTTGACCATCGTTCTACCCAACAGGTCTGACGGACAATTATACAAACGTGTTTCCGCCCAAAGTTCTTCTGTTCATGTATGACGACCACGATTACAGGTTTTAAGAAAAAGTGAAATAAATGTGTGACAAATGTTTGGGGGGACGGTGAATTGTACGATATAAAGAAAACTGGCTTTGTGCTATGTTGGCGATTAAAATTGCGATGACGATATGACTTGCATAGACAAGATGCAAAACAGAAAAACGAATGCATCATTTCAAGTCACTACAGACGTTTTATTAAAATGAAACTCTAAATGTCCTTCGTCTGCTTAAGAGGCGGTTATCCAACATGGAAGGGCTCCTTGTGATTGGTCAAATGCGCAAAAGCCTCTTTTTAATTTGTTAAACATGTGTAAGCATTTAAGGGAACCACCTATAAGGGTTTGAGCTATAGCGGGTATTGCTATGACGATCTATTTGCGATTTAGTGTCGTAGGCCTAATTCTACCCATTGACTGGACAAGAGAATTGAACCAGGTAAGTGTGACGTTACCCATAGACTACTTCAACTCCAATCTAATCATTTTTAAAATCAGTAGCCATTTTTTTCGCAAACCTAGCAAGCAATCGAGTCGGTCAGAGTCAACAACATAATGGAAACAACTCTCACCAATCAGGAGTGAGCTTGTTGGAAGGTCACACCCCTCCCACTTAAAACGAGGGGTACATGAAATCTGTTGGAGATGGGGGGACAGCAGGCTTCACCTAATTTATTTAGGCATCTGATTGGTTTATAACTTATAATAAGGATATCCTTATTATAAGTTATTTTTATAACTTATAATAAGGATTACCAAGATGTTAAAAAAGTATCAGCGCAAGGATGGTTCTTCTGACCAATAGAATGACTGACAGCTGTTTATTTCTCTATAGAAGTTATGGGATGTCGGCCGTCCCCCATCCCACAAAACAATTTCTGTCATTATTATTTTTTTTAATTATTAATTTTTACGTTAAAAGGTTATAAAAGTTCAGAAGCTTCATGAACCAGTAAATGATTGCAATCAGTGAAGGGTTTGCTCCTCCACTTGGCCTCTGTTGAGTGCAGTTGGACGTCAGGATGTCCCTTGAACCTGAACCCTGGAGAAAGGTTGTGGAACCTGCCCTGCAGTTGACACTAAGCAGGTTGAAGCGCCGAAGCAGCTTTAGCCAATCAGAAACGTTTTTGTGACCTCAAGAAGGGAGCGTGAATGCAGAGGCGCTGCTCCTCCTCCTCCTCCTCTGTGACGGTTCCCGCTGTGCCTCCAGCATCTCCAACAAGTAGACGTTCGGCTCGCTGAGCACGAAGCAGCTGCATGCGACCACTGCAGTGGATTAACCAGCGTCGCCCTCCTCCTCCTCCTCACCAACTCGCTTCGTCTCCATTTTTCTAAATATACCCCATTAGCTCCCAACCCCCACAGAGGCAGGCCTCGTGCCCCCCCCCCATTTAATGTGATGTTATGCTAGCTGACAGCATGTTGCTTTAAATAAATATTGCCACAAACCAACAGATAAAGTCAGCCGAGTGCCGCTGAACAAACACACACGGAGACGAGCCGCTGCCGCACAGCTCCACTGTCAGCTCTGACCCATGCAGGTTTCCCAGCAGGGCCGTCACCGCAAAACGCCACCACCTCTCTGCTGATAACAAACCGTTTCCTCAAAAAGCTGCAGAGTGTAAAGACACGGTCATCAGCAAAAAAAAACCTGTTTCTACCACCAGAGGGGACATGTTTTAGTTAAAGTTTCACCAGAGTGGGAGGCATCTCCACAAAAAAAAAAAATAAGCCTCTGAAAAAGGTCAGCTAACTGGAGCGAAAGGAGAAGAATTCAAAGAGAAGCTTCCAACGACTTCTTGGAAGGGAAATACAGCAGCAGTGAGGAGTCCAGTCCTGTTACTATGACGACAAACGTCATCCAACAATGACAACATGATCAGAATGTCAGTAGAATTCAGTACTTTCAGGCTGGAAATATGACAACAATGTTGGATCAAGAACACCTTCAGTTCATGTCTGAAGGGCCAAAAACAACAAGACCTGCAGAAAGGTTCAGGCGATAAGGAGAAGGATGTGCAGCCGTCGCTATGGCAACAACCCCGACTTTCAGGGTAAGACGGCCCATCGGACAGATGATGGCAGAGAACCCAACAGGTTCTCTGCCATCACTACCAACAACATAAAGAGATAAGGCCAAAAAGAGCCAATCAACAGCAAAGTTGTTCTTGATTGGCGTTCAAACTGAAGATGCAATTATAGCATACAAGCTATTTTGGGGGACTTTTGTTACGTTTCACGTAAAACTATGCTAGTTTCAAAGAATTCCATTAGTGGGAGGGGCCGATGGAACCATCCACAGGTCTCAAACAGCAGTCACTGTGGATGACTGGCATAAGCCCCTCCCCCTTTGAGTGACTCCTAACAAACCATCAAAACTGCCAAGTACTGAAAAAAAGTTCACTCCGATTATGAACACTTTATATAAATGGCGCCAACTCTTCGTCTTTGATGTGAAAACATCAGACATTGACTGGAGGCTGTTGAAGGGTAGAATCCACCTTTAAAAAAATGCAACCAGCCAAAAGGGCACGCGCGCGTGACGTCACTCATCAACTCTTTGAAGAAGCGCTGAAAAGGTAAACCGACCGCGCATGCGCGCCTACCAGGATAACTGATTGCAGCTTTGATATCATAATTAGAGGCAAAATTGAAGAAAAAAAAAGCCTTAAAAGACCAGAACATCGAGATCTATGACACGAGGCGTAAACCAGCACAATTTATTGGACGCTTAAGGAGAAGAACATTTACTTTATAATCCAGAATCCTCATGCGGATCTAATAAAAGCCACAGGTGAGGTGAGCAGGTCACAGCTGTTCTTTACGGTCAACGTGGGCGGTTTTAGCATCGGAACCACCGCGGAGGCATGTCGAAGAACCCGTCCGGACGTGAGACAGCTGGGACTCGAACCACCAGCCCCACTCAGGAAGAACAGCTTGATGTCCACAGACACAGAGAGCGAGTCAGCGACGGACGGTGCGCGCGCGCAGTTAGCCTAGCTTCGCCCCCTGACACGCCAAGGAAGACCCCGGGGCAGCCGCGTGCCCCCCGGCTGTCAGCAACCTTCGTTTGATGGTTTTCTAGTCCGGGTTTACCTTGCGCTCGCAGCTGCTCCGATCATCGGGCGCGACTGGAAGCGCCTGAAGTCTGACGTTCGCTGCTTCACGACACAAACAGACAGGCGTCGAAACCTGTTCCTGTTTGGTACTTTCAAAGTAAAACACGCCGCTCTGTTTTTTTCCCTGTCAAATTAAAAGCACAAATACTCATTAGGTTAACTATTCGCTCATTCCACCGTTTTTGAGGTTTTAAGTCCCTTAAACCAAGTGTTTAAAAGAAAATACCCGTCATATATTCCCTAATTATAGCTGTAAATCTACAGGTTGAACGTAAAAGTTACTCAAAATAACAATTAATTAAAAGTTAAATTAGAATTAAAATTAATAAATACAAATATGCTATTGTTTTTTTTTAATTATTTTTTTTACTTGTCCTGTCCAACAGCTGGGCAGACAGATGAGGACTGAGGGCCTCTTGTGTTGGACATATTTTACTTTAACAAGAGGGGTTATTAATCTTCAGACAAACCAGAGGCATGTCTGAATAAACCCCTTTTGTAATTGAAGCCAAACTTTATTAATTTCAATCATGTTTGAAAATCTTTGGTGTTGGACCGGACGGAAAAGGAAAGAATGGAAGAAGAGAGAGGGACGTTAGAGAGAGGGGGTGGTGTGATAGTGGGAGGGGGGGTAAGACCATGAAGCAGCATAGAGCAGACAGGTTTACTGGTTGTTTATCATTACGGTAAGGTTCAAATGTAGTACAAAAAGGGCGTGGCCTGTCCACACACACACTCAAATGTTATCAACATACCTGCTAGCTGCAAAAATTTCCACATGTCAACATATACACAAAACAGATAGTGTTCACAAACGCATACCTATGACTTTAAACCAACTAGTGTGAAATCTTTCGATCATTCAATCATGCAAACTATTAGTGCAATGGTGAGCTAACACCTGTGCTCAGGTGAGTGTTTATGTTCTTCTAAAATGGATGGTGGAATGTGAAAAGAAGGAGGAGGAGCGCTCAGCCACCCCCACACCCAGACCCCCGCCGCAGGAGCAGCGGCAGCCGGAATCCCCCCAACGCCACACGGGAACGGCAGGGAACAACCGCCCCCCGGGCGACCAAGCCCGCCACCCAGGCCAGGACCAGCAGGACCGCCGTGAGGCCCCCAGAGCCAGAGAGCAGGGAAGCACAGGGGAAAGAGAGCGGCGCCCCAGCCCAACCAGGAGAGCAGCCCCCCCCGCCGCGCCGGAAGAGCCCAACGCAGGGCCCCACCCGACAAGGGCACCCACAGCCCCAGACGAGCACCCCACCACCACCCAGGAGTTCTGGGCATCCCCCCACCCCAACCCCAGGTACGAGCTAGGACCCCCCAAGGGATATGCTATTGTGTTTGATGCACCATCTACCAGTTCATATTTTGAAATCTGGTTTTTGTTTAACATACTTGTTGGAAAAACTATTTCTGGGATTCAAAATTGAAGACCTGGCTCAATAAAAACTGATCTCTGAAGACCAAAGCTCACACAAAAACTGATTTGAACGTACTTACATCAAACTTTTCCTGTTAGGTGAACATCACGCAGATTTTCTCGATAGTTAAACCTTTTTTTTTAACATAAGATGAAAGAATGTTGAAGAACATGAAAAAAGTTTTTTAAAAAGGTTGATTTGATGTCAAACCTGATATAAAAACTACGGAAACGGCCATGCTTGATAAAAAAAAGTAAAATACTTTTCAGGCTGGAAGGACAAAAGAAAAACACATTTTTATGACTCAACATTTCATTTCAAGGTCATTTTTCTTTTATTTAACATTTTTAAAAACAACCTTTTGGCACAGAGAAGTATCTTATTTCTTTTTAAATCACCGTCAGCTTTTAATGTTTTATGAAAACAAACCCATCCATTCTCAGAAACTGAGCTTCTGTCAGCTATTTTACTTGATCTCTGGTTCTCAAAGCTCAGCTGATTAGAGGGCAGACAAAGACGCTGAAATTTACTAGAAATTAATCTATAAATTCAAGTAAATGCTTCTATTTTGGATCATTTTACCCCTGACTTAAATCTGCACCCATACCCATAAAATCTGACTAATTCTTTTCAACACAATTTTTGAGCTATTCATGGGATCCATTTGTTGGAGGTTCCTTTTTGAAGAAAACCTTTTCTTTTTTGGGTTACAGTGGTTCCACTTTGATCCAACTTGTGTTTCCTTTTTTTAGAGTTAAAATAACTTGGTAAAAAAGCTAATCCCTTTTTTTACCTTAAACATTTTCTTGTTGTTTTCATGCTGCTAAATCGTTTGTATCGGTGCAAACCCGTTTGACTGCTTTTCTTCACGGAAACTGCTACAGTAAGGCTGCTGGTTGGGAGTTGGAAAAAAAAAACAAGACACAAAATAATCTCTGGCCAAACACGATGTCTAGCATTTATGGAGATAAAGTTGAGCAGATGCACTTTTAGCTTTACAATGATTTCAGTGGCTGCATTGGCCCTTTGTGGGATTAGGGGGTAACTGGGGCCAAACTTGTTCAATTAAATGTAAAAATAAATAAATATAAGTGATAATTGGATGTTTCTCCAAAGACTCTAACTGAAAGTCAGTCAAATGTGTCAGACATGTGATGGAAATAGTGTCTGAAGGAAGTGACTTGTGTGAAAATAAACAGGGGAAGCCAAAAAGGGGCTGGTTTTTCTGACTGGGACGCCAAATAGTGCCTTAAATGTTATGGCCCCATCCTATATAAAAGACCTCATAGTGCCTTACCAACCACACAGAACAATTCCCTCCCAAAATGCAGGACTGCTTGTGGTTCCTAAAATTAGTAAAAGTACAGTTGGAGGTGCGTACTTACCTAATTTTTTATCAGACACTGTTTTTTTGGTTATAAAACGTACCTACATGTTTCGGTGGAATACCTTCTGCCTTCGTCACCGCCTGATGATGACCCTGACGAAGGCGGAAGGTATTCCACCGAAACATGTCGGTACGTTTAAAAAAAAAAAAAAAAAACAGTGTCTGATAAAAAATAATTTAGGTACGCAATATAATTTATAGACACAATAATAATAATAATGGATTGGATTTATCTGTGCTTTTCCAGACACTCAAAGCACTTACATTGTGTCCATTATTCATTCACTCCTCATTCATACTTGGTGATGGTAGCTACTGTTGTAGCCACAGCTGGCCTGGGGCAGACTGACAGAGGTGTGGCTGCCAGTTCGCGCCTACGGCCCCTCTGACCATCACCGGTACATTCATGCACATCCACACACCAGTGGAGCCACACTGGAGGCAAGGAGGGTGAAGTGTCTTGCCCAAAGACACAATGACATTTTTGGCTGGTGATCGAACCCCCAACCCTTCGATCATTGGACAACCCGCTCAGCCACCTGAGCCACTGTCGCCCCAATGAACCTCATTGAAACGGTTGGAGGTAGAGCGTTTAGCCACCAAGCCCCTGTCTTATGGAATAAACTCCCAGCTCATGTAAGAGAGGCCAATTCAGTTTTTACATTCAAAGTTAGACTGAAAACATTCTCTGATTACTAGCTAGTAATCAGAGATTATTTAACTTAATGTGTTTAAATTAAACCTAACAACAACAATTAGTTGTTTGTAGGCTGCTAGAAGTTGAAGCTGGGGTAGCTATGGTGCGCTGGGGTTGTCCTCTTTTCTCATCTGCTTCTACCCTCCTTCTCTTCTCTATTCTTGATCATTATTCATCATTTAGTTCTCCATGCCTCTGTTTGGTGCAGTGTGATTCATGTATTGTCCCCCTATCCCTCTCCGCCTCTGGGGTACCTGACCGTGTACCTCGTCTCTGGCTTGCCTCTACAACTGCTCCTACACCTGGCTGTGGATCCCGTCTCCGGCTCGTCTCACACCCCAGCCGTCCCCCGACTCCATCTGGATGAAGCGTATACCTGCTGGACTTTAAATATGTAGTTGTAGAATTTGATAAGTTAATTCTTCTCTATGAGTTCTGGTAAATCGCCTGTCCGTCCTCTGGGGGAGGATCCCGAGGTTTCTTCGTTTTTTCAGGTATCTGTTTTTTTTAGGAGTTTTTCCTTACCGCGAAGGGGGTCTAAGGGCAGGGATGCCAGTTTAGTCTGTTCAGCCATTACCTATTGAATTCTATGACTTTATGTTTTTACGATTTTATGTTTACCTTGCAATTGCCGGCATGAAGCCCATTAAGATTAAGGCTATATAAATAAAATTAAAATTGTTTTTTGCTACAAATGTAGCTGCAATTGGATTCTACAGCTGAGATTGAACAGCCTAACTGAAAAACAGTCGTGCTTTATCTGAATCTTGTTTTGAGGAAAACATCTAGGTAAGTTTACCATTTTACTCAAGACGAAAACAAATCGGAAGCAAGCTGCATTGCAGCCGTCGGCCATGTGGGAGCATGACTACACTCAGATGGATGTAGCTTTCAACGTGAAAAGAAAACCGACAACTCCCACAAAATCTACGGGACCTCCTTTGAAGGTAAAAGCGGGACAGGAGGAGTCAACTTCCAGATATATGATGATGCTTTTATGGCTGCAATCGAATGGCTAACGTCCAAAATAGAAGATTTTGGAAGTCAGCTGCATGAAAACACAACAATGGTGGCAAACATCTCTCGACTAGTTGAGATGAACGCAGCTGAAATAAAAGACTGCAAGACAAAGATCACAACCATGGAAAGAGAAATACCACACATTGTGAAGGAAAACCAAGAACTGAAGGAAAAAGCTGCAGACTTGAAAAGCTTTAAACAAAGACGGAACTTAAAAATTCATGGTCTGAAAGAAAAAGCTGACGAAAACATCAGAGAATCTGTGGTTGGAATTTTGTCCAAAATCGCACTGCAGTGGACAGACATGATGGGCACAATAGTGGACACGGTTCATCAACTGGGGAGAAGGAAGGAAGACATCACCAGGTGATCCTGCAGTTCGTCACGAGGCGCTTTAGAGATGCTTTCTGGAAGATCACCAAGAACTGCAAAGACCTGGGGATCCGCTTCAAGGAGGACTTCAGTAGACGACAGCCCATCTTTCTCTCTCTTTTTTAATGTCTCTAAGTTCTGTGTGGTCTTTGATTCCACTAAAGACTATAGGGGTAATAGCGTCTCTGTTAGAAGAAAACCACTTTTTTATTTTGCAAAAGCCAAAAAGTTTAATGTTGTTGTCTTCAAGAAACTCACTCCGAAGAGAACGATGAAAAGTGGGGAGACCAAATCTACTTTTCTCATGGCACCAACTGATCAGCAGGGGGCGCTATATTACTAAATAAGTTACAAGGAGAAATGGTTCTGGTCACTGGTTACTCTGTGTATTTATTAAAGATGATACATTTGTTATTCTGAAGAATGTATATGGATAAAACTCTGCAGCACTAAACAAAATCATGTTTTCAGACTTTACAAACTCTGTTAAAGAACTAAACCAAAGATATCCTACCAATAATCTCATCATTGGAGGTGATTTTAATGTGATGGAAGATGAACACCTTGACAGATTTCCTTCAGCGTTTCAAAACCATCATTATAATCCAGTTTATCTTCATTTATGCAGAGATTTAAATGTTTCTAAAGTCTGGCGCCGTGATAATCCTGATGCTCAAGCATTCATTTGGTTTAAACCAGACGGATCTGCCAAATCTAGGTTGGATTTTTGGTTGACATATGAAAATCAACATAATTTTACATCAATAGCCAATATTTCACCTGCACCATTGACAGACCATTGTATGATTAAAATCATTATTCAATAAGCCCCATAAAAAGGTTACTGGAAGTTCAACTCTAGAGAAAGAAGATTATAAATGAAATCCAATGGATAAATAACTACAGACAGTTCACCACTCAGAGGGACAAATGGGAGTTTTTCAAATTCAGAGCAAGACAGATTTCAATAACTCACGGCAAAAGATTGAGTAGATGGTAAACAAACAAAGAAAGGAAATTATCAGAGAAATTTCATCTATTTGCTGTAAATCTTTATTAAGTAAAGGGGAGAAACAGAGATTGGCATTTCCGCAAACCTCATGTACGTCTCTAAAGCCAAAGGTGCTTTTATTAGATCTAGAGCTAAACGGGTTGAAGAGGGAGAAAAAAGCTCAGCTCACTTTTGTAGACTGGAAACAAAGCGACAACAGAAGAAAACTATGAACAAATTGCTATAATTGAATAACATAAAAATAAAAAAGGGCAGGAAATGAAATCATAAAAAAACTTGTGTCACACAAAAATGAACTTCTTCCTTTAAAAGGAAGTTTTCAACTTTATATAAATCACAAAATTAAAGTTTTGTAATAAACCTAAATGTAAACTGATTTATGAATAAACTCGTTTTGGACTGGTTTTTGGACTTAAAGTTGTTTATATTTCTATAGTATTGACTAACCTTTTGAGGGTTTTTTTTGTAAAAAAAAAAAAATAGCCTCAACGGTTAAATTAAAGTTAGTTTTCGTGGTTAAATAGATACAATACAATAAAATGAAAAAAAAAACGGCATTGAGAAAGAGGAGGAGGAGCCTCCTGGAGGGAGGTGAAAGTCCTCCTTGTCCTGATTGGTCAGTTGTTGTGTACGGAAGTGTTCGGACCGGAACCTTCTTGCATTCTCCAACCAAGTTTCTTCCCGGACAAAGTTTTCTTTCCCCCTAGGAGGACTCTCACGGTTCCGACCCGCGCCATGGAAGGCCCCCCCGCGGTGCAGCGGGCGGGGAGCGGGCCCAGGACGTGGATCAAAGCGGTGCTGTCGGTCGTGGGTTCGGCTGTGGCCGTGGCCGCCGTGGGCTGCCTGTGCGCGCTCTTTTACCCACTCTTCCGAGGTGAAGACGCAGCTACGCATGCGCAGAGGAGCTCTCACCCCCAAATACTTTTGTAGTTACCATGAACGGATGCGCGCGTGGCCGTTTGCTGTTTCATTAAACCAAATGTAATATTTGTCTGTTTTAGAAAAGTTTCTTTTTCCACTGACTTATAGTCGATTTAATGAATAGAATAATGTTGTCTTTTTATAATAACCATAAAGGTCAAAACACACAGAAATACTTTAAATTAAATGTTTATTCACTAATTTGGTAATTTTTATAAATTTGAATAAAATTCTCAAGGATTTTAGAATAGTATGTTTTTTTATTATTATTACATACATACTGAAAGTTATTCATTTAGATGATTGTATTAGGCTTTTTTTTTGTAAATTTCTGAAAACCCGATGATTCTTTTCTAGTTGTAACATGTTGGGGGGGGGGGATCAGTTTCACAGCTGTTGATTAAAGCAGTCAGACAAGTAGGAACTAGTTTCTACAGCAGTCGTTTGGTTATAGGAAGGCGCTGTCCTTCCAGCAAATGTGTTTCTCTTTTATTCACGGTTTGGGAGGAAATCGTGAGGAGAGAAAACACAACAAACTGGTTTTGGTCTGCATTCCCACCTAAAAGACTATGGAGTGAGGGACCAGCTCCAAGTGTCCTGGATTTGGACACAGTTCAGGCACATGCTCAGTCCTTCTTTTTTTTTAACAGCAAGTTTGACATCGACCATCGACCATTTATGAATCCACTGTGTTCTGACCCCTCACCCCATAGACTTCTATGGCTGTCACTCATTCATTCTATTGGTCAGAATAGCCATTCTTGCATTGATAACTTTTTATTTAAATATCTTGCTAATCCTATTTTTTCCCCCATTTTTTTCTGCAGTTCAAGTTATTCAAGTTATAAACTGGCCAATCAGATGCCTAAATAAAAATGGGTGGAGCCTGCTAGCTCCCATGTCCAATGATCAAAACATTTGACAGATTTCGTAGTAAGGGTGTGGCCTTTCAACAAGCACACTCCTGATTGATGAGTGGTTGCCGTAGAAACGTTGACTCGGATCAATCAGTGCTTACTGACGACGTCCGGTTTTAGCATGTTTGCATCTCTGAAACGCTGAATTGACTTGATTTGGTAGATTGGAGTCTGAAGTAACGCATTCAAGTCTAGTTCTCTGATACAGTCAATGGACCGGATTCCTAGAGCACTGTAGAGTGCATTTTTCTCTTCGGGGTTTCCGAAACTACATTTCCAAAAATCTAGGGCCGTAAAAACTTCCCAGGAGTCTCTTTGTCTGAAATGTGAAAAATCCCAGGGCCCTAGATAGTCCTGTTCTCTAAAGTCTTTTAGGGGTTAAGCGTTAGGGAGGGATCTCGGACACAACCAGCCTGTGTGTGGAGACAGTGTTCCTGGGTCGTTCCCTCAAGAAACTCAGGATTCCAACACAAGGTTCTTACCCAAGCTTGGGACGTGCAGTCGATCTTCTGTTGTTCCTTCAGTCAGAGCTTCTTATTTTGCCTCCTGCTGCAAACCGTTGGTCCTCTGAAATTTAGTTTGAAATGTTTGTCCAGCTCTATGGCCTAATGGCGTCTGCCCTGAGACTGGGACGTCATGGGTTTGAATCCACGATTGGGTCTTATCAAAGACTGTGAAAAAAAGGGTACTCTCCCTAATTGACATAAGGTAGTTGTCCAAAGTGTGGCTGTTTCCAGGAGATGATGGGTCAGATGTGACTGAAGCTTGGGAAGCATTACTGCATCATCTGAGAATTTGAGAAGAACAAATATGGCAAAGCGTCCAGTTTTACCCCCCAGAGGATTTTTTTAAAGGATGCTAAAAGTCGTCCTGAAGAAAAGAATCGCAATGGAAATGTGTCAATATTTCTGCTGGAGCTGGAGAAATCCGGGAAAGAACGGCACTACCTGATCATGAAAGCCCAACAGAAATGTGGTCCATGTGGTCTCTGTGAGGGTCATTCAGTGAGAGGCTCCACCCACAAACCCGACTGTCGGCTGACTTTTTAGCACATGACAGAGAAACGTCAAGTTTTTCAAATTCAAAGAAAAACTGTCACTCTGATCTGCTTTCACTTAACAAAACGCTCATTTTTTGTGAATCAGAAAGTAGATTTAACCCTTTCAGTCTAACACCGTCCTGTTGATGTTTCAGAGCTGAGAGCCGAGACGGTGAGAGGAGAAAACGGGACGGAGGAGAAGATCCTGGGTGAGAAACCTTCTCATCCCTCTCACTATTGCAGAGATGCTCGGTTTTTCTCTACCATCTTATTTTTATCTTTTTATTGTCTTATAGCTAATTAAATATGTAAAATAAACAAACAGCCACTACGTACATTTGTACGTATTGCACAGATGATTTTGTTCATAAGTAAATCTATGTGAAAAAAGTGGTTCTTTATGTGAAACTTTCATAGATATGTCACAAATGAAATCAATATATAACATGAACCATACGTGATAATTGTGCTGTTTATATGTTATTCATTAATGCTTCATGCGTTAATTACATAATTTGAACGGGAGCTCACAGAGAGCTCTGCTCTTATTATTCCTGCAGGGTATCTGATACTTATTAGTGTTTATTGCCCTGGTCTTGTTCTAAGCATGGAGCTGGCTTCTCAGGACTTGCCTTACCTGTTGGAGGAATGTGTTCATATTTAAAAAATCTAAAAAATGTTTCCTGAAATGCAAATTCTTTCTCTTTTAACTTCCCAGCAACCGTACATTACAAAAGATGATGCAGGTTACATAAACGTTAAAAAAACGTTGCTAAAATGATTTACTTTTTAATATTTTAAGGTTATTTAGTTGAAAAATCTGCAAATAAAACAAAATAAAGAAATGAAATGATAATTAAAAACACCATCTAGCAAAAAAAATGTTAAGTCGTGTTTTGAAAAAGTCAAAATGCGTTATTTATAATTTTTCAGTGGTAACATCATAAAAAAAAGAATTAAACTTTAAAATCTATTGATGATGCTGGAAAAGTGTTTATTTTAAGTAAATTAATCAAAAATCAATGAAAAGCCCCTAAAGCGATTCATGCGTCTCCAGGGTTCTGGAGCATCCTGGTGCTGTCGCTGTTTGGAGGTTGCGTCTGCTGGCTGGTCTCCTGGATTCTGACCTACCTGCACACACACCAGCCCCGCATGGCGTTCCCAATAGCAGCGTCGCTCACGGGCTTCAGGTAAAGCGGTTTTAGGACTGAGACAAAGGGGTTTCTGCAGGCGCTAACCTCGTTTCTCCTCTCATCCAGAGATGTGTCTGGACATGCCGTCTGCATGGATTATGGGATGGCTTTTCTCAACGGGGTCATGGGCATGCTCACGGTCGTCTGGTACCTGTCATGACCAAGACGATTTCTGAGCCAAGCAGGGGGTCCGGGTTTGGAGCTATCCTCGCTGAACCGTGTCTCTGCCGGTCATTCTGCCTCGGTTTCTCTCAAGTCCTAGTTTTTATGGGTCCTGTTGTCGAAAATGGACTTTTTTTTGAGAAGATACTCATGTTTTCACGTTGGAAAATCAAATAAAATGAATCTGATGTCACCAGTGTCAGCTATGGCGTCTTTGTGTAGCGTTCACATCGGTCTTTTTGAAGAAAACTTGTGTTTTCCATTCCAGATTACTGGTCATGCTTATTTGGAAAGTTCCCTGCAGCGAAAATGTTGCTGAAGATTTGAGTGTATCCATGGAAACGAACTCCCTACACCCCTCATGATGCCACTCAGCTCCTTATGGAGGCCCGTCAGCTCACGTTTGTACAGAAATAATCCCTGGACTGGGTCACCTGTAAGAATTTAGGAATAGAAAAGAATGCATGACAGTGGCTCAGCTGACTGGACATTTAAAATGTCAATTCCAAACTTCATAGTAAACAAAGAATTCTGTGAAGTCCACCCAACTGCCAACCATTAAAAGAAGTTAGCTTCCACTTACCAACATCATCCCTGTCAGTTCCTCTGATAGACTTGTTCCGGATCCATCCTGGTCCCAAGGAGAACCTCAGCATCTTCTGAGCTGAAGTCATTGAGTTAGAGGAGATCCACTGTGGATGAAGATCATCTCAAATATTTCAAGTCTCTGATTGTTGTGGGACTGTGGCTCTGCAGTTGGGGACAGTAACATACAGTGGTATGAGAAAGTTGGGTCATCTAGACCCACTAGACAGTGCTCTGAACCGTTTTTCTTCAATGATTTGTGATCTTCACTGGTGTCTATGGATTACATGAAATCTTTCCACCTTTATCCACCTTTGTCATGGTAGGGAGAACACGTCAATGTAAGGGTGGGGTCATTAAAGATGGCACAAGGGTTACAAATATCATATGGCAGATGAACACAGTGATGTTTGAGAAGTGAAATAAAGTTTATTGGATTTAAAGAAACTGTGCAATAATTACTTAAGCAAAAATAGCCAGGTGCGTAAATTTGGGCAATCCAGTTGTTTTATTGATTTGACCTGCTGTGGACTGATTAAACTAAAATGGAGTTATTTGGACATAACAAGGGTTGGTACGCTTGGCGAACAAAGAACACAGCATTCCAAGACAAACACTTACTACCCACAGTCACAGTTGCTGGCGGTTCCATCATGCTTTGGGGCTGTGTGGCCAGTGCAGGAACTGGAAATCTTGTCAAAGTTGAAGGTTGCATGGATTCCAGTCAGTATCAACAGATTCTTACAAACAATGAATCAGTGACAAAGTTGAAGTTGCGCCAGGACTGGATACTTCAACAAGACAATGACCCTAAACATTGCTTTAATTCTACAAAGGCATTCATGCAGAAGAACAAGTACAATGTTCTGGAACTCATTATTGAAAATCTGTGATGTGATTTAAAAGTGGGCTGTCCATGCTCAGAAGCCATCAAATCTGACTGAACTGGAAATGTTTTGCTAAGAGGAATGGTCCAAAATACCTTCAACCACTGTCCAGGCCTTATTGGAAGCTATAGGAAGCAAATGGAGGCTGTCATTTCTGCAAAAGGAGGATCTACTAAATATTGATGGCATATTTCTGTTGGGTTGCCCAAATTTACATATCTGCCTATTTTTGTTTAAGTAATTATAGCACAGTTTCTTTGAATACAATAAACTTCATTTCACTTCTCAAATATCACTGTGTTCATCTGCTATATGATATATTTAACTGAAATTTATTATCTGAACAACCAATGATTTATGAAGAAAAATCTTTAAATATATCAGGGGTGCCCAAACTTTCTCATACCACTGTAAGACAAGAGGTGGTGGGTCTCCCAGGGGGACTAAACGGTTCATTCCAACTCAAAGTTAGAGTCTATTCCAGACTACTGGGAGGAGCATTCCATCAATAGTCAAATCTCAGGTTCAGGAACGTCAGTGGAGTTTTAACGCGTCAGTGGACCAGCGTTATGGTCTCCAGAGGGTTCATGGTAGTTCTATAATCCAGTCCATAAGTGCCTGCCAAGGACAGGCTACACCATCACATTTTCACTTTCAATTTGTAAAATGACAAACTTGAAATCAACTTCCACCCAAACACAGCCAGTAAAAAGAGTTTAAAGCATTTATTTAAACATGAAAGCAACTGCAACAAAATAACAGTCTGTAACAAAGACCAATAAGTCTCAGAATACAACGGAAACTCCACCTGCTGGTGGACTCACGCAGAAGGCACTTCTTTTCTTTTTCACCCAACAGTTTCTCCTGCTAATCCACTGACTCACACAGGTTGGGGTAAGTGGTTTACGCCAGATGCCCTCTGGACTCCACCCTGTACTTTCCAGGCACAGGGAGACCCAGATTAGGCAGCAGCGTGAAGGGTCACATGGTTTTTGGCTCATTGCAAGCTTTGGGAAGCACAACTCAGGTTTCCTGCATGACTCCCTACACCCACACAACCGAGCCATCCAGCTGAAAAATTTCAATAATGGAAAAAAAAATAGTGCTGGTCCCTGGAGCACTCATTGATATTGATATGCAAACGATGGACGGCGCTTTCACACTGCACTGATTGGTCTGGTTCTTTTTTTCCAGATAATGTGCAACGTCAGTCAGGTGAAAACTCATCCTAAATCTGGTGCGGTTCATCCCAAATGTTACATTTCTGGTTAGTTTTACAACAAAACCTAACAGTATATATCTGACACAATCATAAATTTACTTCAGGTATTTAAACCCCCCCCCCGTTAACCCTTGTGCTATCCTAGGCACTTTAACGTTGGGAGTTGGCTCATCTAGACCCACTAGACAGTGCTCTGAACCTTTTTCCTTCAATATTTGTGATCTTCACTGGTGTCCATGGATTACTGGGTGGGGTCATCTAAGCTAGCACGACGGATAAAGTTTAGAAATATATTATTATTGGACTGTGAGATTTTGTTCATACATTTAGATACAATAAAACAACAGGAATAATTGTCAATACTTCAGTGAATTTTAAAGCTCAGTAGCTTTATTTACATTTACTAACCACCCCTTCTAAGCCTCTCTAGGCCCGTTTTTGTCTGTGTGATGACATCAAGCTCTGATCACAAACCTTCTGTTCCCTCTACCGTCTTTGCCCTTCATGACTTGAATCATGACATGAATCTGAATCGCTTCCTACCTCTTAATGGCTCCTGTTGCTCCAGTTGTTGGGGCATTTGAAGAAGCTGTAGTGGTGTCCAAAAGGTTTATTTATTTTTTAAACGGAAGAGCCATGGCAACTTAGGGCTGGGTAACCCTCCGCCGGCAGGGTGATCCGAATCACCTTGTGCAGGAACAGTAACGTGGGAGTGCTCTGAAGCACAGAAAGTTACATTTAACCCTACAACAGTTAAACCATCACTTTTTATATCGGGTAATTTTATCCAAGCCGATACAATATACCCAACAAAAAGTACTTTACCTAAAAAATAGATCAAAACATGACAACACATGTTTTGATCAAAAATACGCTAAAAAATTTTTCAGAAAAAACAAAAAAGAATTTGAGAACATTCATTCATTTATCTTCAAATCCGTTTGTTCCCTCTCGGGGTCACAGGGCTGCCGGAGCCTATCCCAGCCACCTGTGGGCAGAGAGGCAGGGGACACCCTGGACGAGTCGCCAGTCTGTCACAGGGCCACAATCACACTTCCATGCATTCTCACATTCACACCTAGGGACAATTTAGAGTAAACTGACAACTTATAGCGATTTTTTGGATGCAGGAGGAAGCCGGAGTCCCCGGAGAAAACCATGCATGCATGGGGAGAAGATGCAAACTCCACACAGAACGGTCCCCATTTTTCAGCTTAAAGTCCTCTCGTCGGGACTTGAAAAAGGGGCCTTCACAGAGGCAAGAGTGCTAACCACTGTTCCACCGTGCAGACCATTCGAGAGCAAAAACTTCCTACAAAAATTAAATAGGGGACATGTGAGACTTCCCTGGTGAAGGTACAGACTCCTGGACACGCAACATATTTGAATTCATGCAACTAGATTTGCTCGAGTGAAAATCACCCAGCGATAGTGTTCTAGGGTTAAATGTAAGTAGTGACTGTTTAAAGTTATAAAACCAATGTTTTATGTATTTTCCGAGTACTAACAGCTAACGTAGATGACCGGCAACTATTGATAATGTCAGTGTTAGTGACGTCCAGATATAAAGACACTATTTTTTGTGTATCTGTCTGCTTGGAGAGAGAAAAATTTAGGATAGGAAAAGCTATGGGGGGTAAGGATGTATTTCGGACTCATGCCCAGTCATCCCAGAACCAAGACCTCCGCTGAAGCAGCAGTGGTAGACTGCATGTTCTCCCCCCATGCCCGAGAGACCATGCAGCACCTCCAAGACTAACACAGCCACCCCTGGGCACCAGTAGGCCCGACCCCAGCCTCCAAACCACAACAGATAGACAAGGAGTAGTGACGCCCAAGCACCCTGCCCCCAAATCATGAAGTTAACAATAGGAGACCAGAGAGACTGAATTCTTTCTACGTTACCTGAACTCTTAGCTGACAATTTTTCCTAACTGATATGATCAAACAGCAGATTCCTGTATTGACTTACATTCATATAACTAATAACCCTGTAGAGGATCATAGTGTTAAAACGTTGAAGTTCATACATTTTTCTAGGCGTTTTGTTATGATCAGCTGATTGGAGCATGGGTGGGGGCGTCACCTGAATGCGGTGACGCTACGAGACCTTCTAGTTGACCGTATGGGTTTAATCAACGCATGCATTAGAGATTCCACACAGATTTCCATCACTTATATGATGGCTTGAATGTTGAATGAGGCATCACCGTGATCAATCCAGACTGACTGAAGGACGGGATCGTCGACATACCACAGCTGCTGTCCTAGCCCACAGAGAGCGTACACAACTCTCCGTTCTTGCTACCATGGTCAAAAGTGCTGCTTTTTTTCTAGTTCAGACGACTTGGAGTTGTCAAAATAAAAGCACAGAACTTTGTTGCACCGTTTCCATCCAGAAGACGATTCGGGAATCAAAGAAATGAGGAAAGGCTTTGGTTCATTCATCTTCATCACCTCAAGTGCTTTCAACAGCACACTACAGACTACTGCACCACCTAGTGGTGAAAATAAGCGAATGCAACCATTTGTGCTGCATGGCTTTGCATGGTTTTCCACTCAGTGGAGCTCAGTTTTTGCTCTTGTTGCGTTGTGAGCGGATCCAGGTAACTGCATGCTACATGCAGGAGGTCCCGTCGGGAGAACAACTCAACTCCTGCACTTCCAAAGATGGCTCCTCCTTCTTGGAGATCCGCTTGGATACCACGCCGCAGAGCCAGGCGCTGAGAAAGACCACCGCGATGGCGGTAAAGTAGGCGGCGTAGACGAGGAACTGCGGAGGAGAACGGCACATCTGTGTCACAAATGTCCTCAGAGGAGACCTGGACCACACCTGGCCTGCATCTCCTCACCTGGGTGTGAATGTCCAGGCCCAGACCTGCAGAGTCCACCACCACCAGGGTGAGCAGGAGTCTGCAGCAGCAGAGCGCCGAAGGTGTTGACGCCGAACACTAGAGCGTAGCGCTGCATGCTGAGGCTGGCGGCGATCTGGAAGCTGAAAGGAAACATCTCTACAAAACGCTCAGCGCCTGTGCTCTGGAGTAATCAGAGTACACTCACGTGGCCATAGTGATGAGCAGCATGTAGACGGCTCTGAAGAGAATGTAGCAGCCGTAGCAGACCCAGATGTTCCTCAGCGGTTCATCACAAACACGCATGCCACCACGGCGAGATAGACAGCACGACAGCCAACTCGCCCCACGTGGACCAGGAGACGGGGAGGTACTCCACCAGCAGCGCCGCCACCACCCCTGCAAGCCAACAGCACAGCTGGTTAGCCCCCTCCTTAGGCGCTCTGACGGAGAACCTCTGAGCGGAGCTGACCGAGCAGCGTGGCCAGAGTCTCCACGTAACCGTTGTAGATCGTCAGTTTGCCGGATGGATGGATGTCCCCTGGCTTGAGGAGCCTGAAACGCCAGAAGTGATGGATCTGGCACCACAGGTGGAGAGCGCCCACCAGACGGACCAGGCCAGGAGGGGGCGACACTTGTAGCACTGCACAAAGTCCTCAAACAGCATCTTCAGAACCCCCAGGAGCCTGCTGCCTCCCTCCCTCGCCTCAGGAGACCTTGGTATCTGCAGAGAGGAAGCTGTGAGTGACTCCTGTCTCTGTTTCTTCCAGATCCTCCTCTGCAGCATCTTCTCACCAGTGGCCTCTTTGCACTCTTTCATCTGCTCTGACGGAGAACTGCTGCTGAGAGCCGCCGTTGAAGGACTTGTGTGGAAGAACAAGCTCCTCTTGGCACGAGGAACCAGGCGGGCGGTGATGGAATCGCCACCGCAGCCGACGCCAGGGTGATGAAGGCCAGGTGGAGCAGAGGCACCTGGGCCACGGAGAACAGCAGCTGGCCCATCAGGGAGCCGGCGGCCGAGCCCAGCAGAGTGGCGCCGCGGCAGAGGCCGGTCACTCTCTTGTAGCGCGCCGGCTCCACCACGCTGGGGATGTAGGAGTAGCAGGCCACCTCGGACGCCGTGGCCAGTCCGAAGGTGAACTCCAGCAGCTGCGTGGCCAGCAGGCCCCGCGCCTTCCACAGCAAGACATAGGTGACCAGCAGGCTGCCGGCCTGCAGCACCAACAGCGGCTTGTAGCGCAGGTAGTCCGTGGCCAGGAAGACGGGGTCAGCAGCAGCGCCAGAGAAATATCGTCCAGATGGGAAGATTTTGGCTTACGCACTTTAAACGAGAGAAGAACATGAACAGCGGCCGTTAACGTGAGTCCACTCATCTGAAGAACAGTCCTACATCGATCCTCTTGACCTGTTTCGTGCCGCCTTTCAAATGTGACTTTTTAGACCGAATCAAAACCTGTGCCGCTTCCAGGACACTGCTCTCCAACCGATGGACCTGTTTAACGTCAGATAACATTATCAAGGACGGGCCTGTTTGAGGCTGAAGCTGGCGTCTGATTTTTTTCTGCTTAGCTTCCAGTTTTCTTCAATTTTTGAGGGTAAAAAGGAGGGTCTAAGGGCAGGGATGTCCAGTTTGGCTTAGTCAGTTTGTTACTTCAATTCAGTATTTTCCTATTGAATTCTATGTATTCATGATCCTTTTGATTTTTTGTTAAACTTTTTCAATTACCGATACGAAAGCCCATTGAGACGACTGTTGTTGTGAATTTGGGCTATACAGATAAAATTGAATTGAAAAAGGTTTCTTCATCCCCTGTAAAATCTCTGCTTAAACTTTATTTATACACAGGATTTCCTGTATAAATGGTCTAGATTTTAACCCATAGCTGTCAAAGTGGAAGCCAAAAAAAATTTTGATGCCAACTTCAGCCTCATCTAACTTCTAAAGTGCGATTGATAAATTAAAAATGATCACAATGTGGTATTTTCTAAGTAAAATCATAAACATTAATCCACCGTTTGAACAACTTTAGTCGCTGAATATTCTGCATTATTATTATGGTCTGTGGGAACCACTGTCACAATAAACCTACTGACAGGTAAATGAGCTTTATTTTGAAGTGGAAGCTCTTTTCTTGTTTCCGCTTTTCTGACATAAGAAATGTTATAATTACATTTGTTTTTTTTTAAACATAAGCTAACCCTGTTATCACTATTTTTGATCAGGCCATTACTGAAATCCAGCCGAGTCATCCTGTCAGGGTTAGATCCCTGGTTGTTGGCTAGCATAGCTCAGCATTTCTTACTAAAGACAGTTGACCTATGTCTGTTAGGACAACATAACAACATAGTTTCTGCAGAGCAGCAGGACTTCATTAAAGATGTATCTCTGAATCGTAGGCGAGACCCATGGTAAGCCTGTTCTTCTGTTTACACACTTCCCTGCTAGCTTACAGACCCTCACACAACCTAACATTAGCTGTGCAACAAAAATGGTGATCAATATTAGTTATCCACCTGTACAGTTAAGAACCAGATTCCGGCTCCGACGAGGAAAACAAAGACGTTTATGGATAGAAAAATGTTACAAGAACACATTAAAACATAGGAGATGCTGTTAAGAAAATATCTGATATTCGTTTTTGAAATCAGCAGAGATTACTGTAAAAAAAGGCGGAGCTGACGGTGGTTTTGGCCTCATGTGTCCTTCAGATCTTCCAGCCCTACCTTCCAAGCCCAGAAGGACACGCTTCATAGAAGATAACCGTCTGCCACAGTCACAACATGAGAATCAACCCCTTCAAGGACCGTCACTGATGTAAACGCGGCCTGGTTTTCTGTAAGGCGTGTGGTCCTGATTCCAATGTGGACTGCTTCAGGCTCTGGAACCTGACTTTTAGTATTGGTGCCCAAAAGGTAGAAAGACTACAGTAAACCTGAAGAGACCCCTGCGGATCTCTCCCTCTCCTCATCTCAATTTCCTTTGATGTTCAGCTTTGTTCGGCAGGCATGAGGTCTCACCCGACTCCTGCTTCTCTTATCAACATTTACAGAGGAACTTCAAATGTTTTCCCTCCATCCGCAGGCCGTACTGGAACTCCCCCCCCCCGATGGGTTCTAAAAACAATCGTCATGTCACTCTGGACACGTGGTTGGGGTCACCAGCGTTAGAAATAAGGGCGAAAAAAAATGGTTGTCCGGAGTACTTTTTGGTTGTCCTTCGATACCAATATTCAACAGCAAAGAAACCTACTCAGATGTCTGTACTTAAATCTTTATTTCTTCTACACATCTAATATCAACTGCCTCTTATGATGTACATTTAAAAACTCTTAAAATATTAAAAAAACAAGATTTTACTAAATATCAAGAATGTGGTTACACAAAGTTATTTTAAGTATAAATCAAATACTGTTACGGTCAGATGAAAATACTTTGTCTTACCCTATGGTATATCAGAAAACTGATTACATTAACCAATTTAAAATTTAGAACACTTGTATGGAGTGGGACTAGTACCGCATTCCAAATATAAAGTATAATAGAAAAGTTATAATATGAATTAACATCTATTTCAAATAAACATATGTGTAAATGATACCATGTTTACATTGTGTGCTGCAGTAGCAGTAAAGACTAACATCCTTAATCTTTTAAAACAAGACATGCAGGTGCACGTTAAGTCATTTTTGTCATACCAGATGTCTCAAGGAGATGTCATCATCATCATCATCATCATCATCATCATCATCATCATCATCACCATCATCATCATCATCATCATCATCATCATCATCATCATCATCATCATCAACGTCCGACTCAGTCTGCTGAGGCTGATGCCGCTCAGGTCTTCGGTGTACTCGGTTCGTTCGGAGGTCACGTGACATCGTTCGTGTACACTCGGTTTTATCTTAAAAAGTCGGACGTCGTCCCAAAAACTTTGGAAAAACAGCTTTAAAATACCAAAATGTTGAGGGTGCCACACGGACAACCATCAGGTTCATTTTCGGTTGTCCTCCGTGATATCTGGTCGTCTCAGGTAACAGGATAACCGCTTCTGTCGAACGCTGGGTCATTGTTCTATTGAAGAACGAATCGTCAGAGACTATACTCCCTCAAATGTCTTAATTAGTCACCTTCAGACCCTCCTCAGACTTACCCCAACCCATGCACTGCCATTTATCAGGAAATCCCTGGCCCTACTTGCTGCCACTGGGCTGGATTGGGTAACCAGAACTTGGGATCGCATGATTCAGCTTATCAGCAGGAAATAGGCCACTAAGCAGGGTGGATGTCCAAGAACGGTACCAGGGGTTGACTCAGTCTGAGAGGTGGATTTTGTCTGGAGGTTTCACATTTTAAAGCAATCTCTGCACTAATAGACTGGGTGTTTTTTTATTGAAAATTCCCAGATTTATCGGGACAAGAAGTTTAATTCTGTTAATTAAAAGGTGGAATTTTCTAAAATACACTAATTATTAGGGCCCGAGCACGTAGTGCAAGGACCCTATTGTATCTGTTAGCTGACAATAGTACTTTCCAACTGTTTAGTAAAGAAATGTAGGATTCCTGAGGTTTTTGCGCATGGCCGTACTCTTTTTGTCAGTGTCTTGATGGGTTAAGGAAACATTAAAGCAAAAGGACGATCTCCATCGCAAGTTTATCATTATCGCAACATCAAGCTGTGCAATATGCATATCGCAAAAGATGACGAAAATTGTGCTAAAACAGTCTTTGGCAGTTTGGCAGTTTGAAGTTTAACGGATCAAATAAATCCTTTATACCTTTGACTAATCAGATGGACCACTTGACCTTGTTGACAAATCGGATGGAGCCCCTTTATGCTAGATGGGGCCTCCTAAGTAGATGAAGGTCATTTGTAGGATAATGTTTCCAAGTTGATATGATCAAACAGTAGATTCCTGTATTGACTTACATTCATATAACCTTTAACTCTGCAGAAGATCTAGAGTTAAACGTCGAAGTTCATACATTTTTCTAGGCGTTTTGTTGCAGATCGTGACGTGCGCTGGTTGGTGGGGCGCTACCTGAATGCGACACCACGACCTTCTATTGACCGCGCGCGGGTTTAATCAACGCATGCATTAGAGATTCCACACAGGATTTCATCACTTATATGATGGCTTGAATGTTGAATGAGGCATCACCGTGATCCATCCAGATCAACTGAAGGACGGGATCGTCGACATACCACAGCTGCTGTCCTAGCCCACAGAGAGCGTACACAACTCTCTGTTCTTTGATGAATGCGTCACAGTTTTTCAGTTAAAATCAGTTGTTCTGTGAAAACTTGTTCTCAAAATAAAAACCACTATAAAATAAACCCATTTTTGTCGTTTGTAAATTAGGTGTTCAACTATTGAACTGAAATGAAATTGATTTAGATTTACTTCTATAAGTAGTCAGCCTCAACATTTAAAAATCTTTGGGTTTAGGAGTACACCAGTACTAAAACTAGACAGCTTTTATTTGGGACTTCAACCCTATCAGGGACCTTTTTATCCTGGTTTAGTGGGATGGGCCCCTCTCCTGCACAGGCCCCTCGAACAGAAGGAAACGGCCCTGCTCTACTGTCACAAGTTACTTTAGATCTCGCGCGCGGATGTTTAGCGTTTTTACATCCATGAACAGAACAGAAACAGTTGCGACATGATCAACTCTGTAGGTTATATTAATTAAAAATGATAATTTTTAAAGGCTTTGGTATCTGGTTTGCTGTTTCAGGTAGTAGACGTCCGTAATGACGAACAGTGCGGATGTTTATGATATCGAATTGTTTTCCTGCGCGAGGGACAGTTAGCAACTAAAGAGAAATTAAACAAAAGCCAAGAAAAAACATCTGTTGATGCGCAGACAAAACGGGACTCACTAAACCACGTGAAGAGGTTTGGAAAGCTGTCAAAAGCCGCAGAAGAACCCAGCGTGCTCACCTGGGTCTCTGTCAGGTTCTTGTCCGGTCCGAGCAGGAAAGCGGTGATGAAGGGTTCCGAACGGCCTCAGGCTGAGAAAAGCCGAACGAACACAGCAGCAGGGTCGGGTCGAAGAGGGTCATTTTGCTCCGACCTCCATCAGGAGCCGCTTCTGCTTCTTCTTCTTCTACTTCTCTGAGCGGCGTCCTCGCGCGCGGCGGGGCGAGCGCCTCCTGCTGGTTAGAGTGAGAACTGTAGCCACAGACAGATGAGCCTGAGCCCTGGACAAGCCCTTTAAAAATTACACGAGAAATCACTTCCTCAAATTTGACGATTTTTTAATGGAGGGTTGATTTGATTCTGCTTCAGATCAGTCTGAATGGATTGTAGGAATTTAAATTATTTCATCAATTAGGCTGTAAATCATGACACTAATTTGTGAGCACAAAAATACTAATATGTATACACAGTGTTACGCTTGTGAGCACAAATCGACCATTCAATGCCCACAAAATATTAATTTGTGCACAACAATAAGGTGCCATGTCATTTCATGCTAAATGTCATTGAGATCCCTAATACAGTGGGGCAAAAAAGTATTTAGTCAGTCACCTCTGGTTCAAGTCCTCCCACTTAAAAAGATGAAAGGCCTGTAATTTACATGATAGATAAACTTGAACTATGAGAGGCAAAATGTGGAATGCAGAAAAACACATTGTCTGATTTTTTAAACAATTTATTTATAAATTATGCTGGAATATAAGTATTTGGTCAATAAAGATTTCTGGCTGTCACAGACCTGTAACCTCGTCTGTAAGGTGATCCTCAACTGTCAATGTGCCTGTCAAGGCCATGTGACGTAACGAGGCCTCGTTTCCATCCATCACATGATTTGTCTACTTGTCTAATCACTACTGTGTGACACTTTCGGTTAAAAAATATTGATGCTGTGTTGAGAAGGACATGTGTAATTGAGTGATTTGACCTTCAGGGCCACCGTCCAAAACTTGTAACGGTTGTTCTTTGGAAAAACGCAGCACTTTTAAGCTGTGTAAATAAGAAAAGACGACTGACCTTACATGTCAGTTTAGAAATGCTAACAGGAGATAAAACTGTTTAGGATGCAACTAGCAGAGACAGACATGACCTTTAGCACGTTTTTGAACAAAAACCTTTTGTTTCTATGAAAAATATCAGTTCAAAAGCAAACATTAGTATCTGTCAGCATTTCTGATGGACTTCACAAAACAGTTTTGGTGTTTCAGGAAACTTTATTCTTGAATGTCCGTCACTGAAACAGACGAGTGTGAAGCTGTGGAGCGAGGACATGAAAAACCGCAACACATCCTTTAGTGGAATATAGTCATTAACTGTGATTTTTTTAATATGTCAGATAAGTATTCAGCAAAAACACCCTCACGGGGCTCTCTGCTGCAACCTGCAGGAACACCAGACACATTCACAAGAGGCTTCATGAGACCAAGCAGCATGAAGAGCAGAAAGACCACTAGAGTCACACGTCAGACCATCTCCTTCCTTACCAGAGTCCGCCAGACCATCTCCTTCACCAGGAGTCCACGTCAGACCATCTCCTTCAGCTTGTGGGTTTGGGTTCACTGCAGCAGGCGAGGGGGTTCCACTCAGAGGAAGGAGGGTTCTGCTCAGCAGGTTCCCCAGAAATGGACCCGAGGCTTACATTCAGAGAGCAGCAGGTGAGCTTGGTCCCGCTGGCGCCGGTTTGACCTTACAGCAGCAGAGGAGCAGGGACGGATCCTGCTCCAGTGACGGACATCAGAGACATTTCAGATCTACTCAAACAAAACCCCACAGTCCAGAAAAAGAATACCAACGCAGAGACAAAGGTATAGACGGCTGGAAACGGATGCCGATTTCACCTGGCTTTCTCAGAAAACAAGCACACAGACAGGAGAAAACAAAAACTGTTCCTCTGACAGAGACTCGACGTCCTCAGGAGCCGCTCGGCTACATGGTGAAGTGTCTCGTGTAGTTCGACTTCAATCTAAGGAATGACGGCCTGCACAAACTTCAGGAAGATCAGCAGGTACCTGACAGGACGGCTAAGGAAAACAGAGGAGCAGCCCCCACAAGACCAGAACCTGGAGAATCCCAGATCCAAACCACTCCCAAAGGAAGACCACCTTCTGATCTACTGAGTCTCATTGGTCTGCAGGAGCCGGAGGATGCTTGATATCAAACCCAAATCTGTCATCCATCCATCCGATCATCCATTTGTCTTTTCATCCATCAATCTACCTGTCAATCTATTCATCCGTCTGTCTGTACATCCATCCATTTGTCCGTCTGTTCATCCATTCATCAGTCTATCCATTTATCCATCCATTTTTGTCTCACCAACCATTTTTCCCATCCTCCATTCATCCACCCGCCCATCCCTCATCATCACTCGTTCAGGGTTCAAACTGAAAGGCCATCAGTCTCAGCAAATTCCAGTTCTCTAGGATCTGCTGCGGTGCCCCCTGGTGGACGTATCTTTAACAGCTTCTCAGAAAAGGGACTGGACTCTAACTGAACTGGTTCCTGTAGATGTTGAGCAGCAGCTTCACTTTTAAACTCCTCCGTCCATTTTTGCTGCATGTTTTGGACTTGGCCTCTTTTCGGGAAGGACAGGACTCAGTTTTTCTTTAGGTACTTTGGTTTGGTGTTGGACCCATAAAAATGTGATGGCAATTTTCCCTTAACCGTCACAGTGGAAGGTACAAACCGGACTTCAGCCTTGTCCGACGTTTAACCGCCACACCTCAAGAATATCACTCTTAACGCCCGTGGGATGTGTTCTGAGTCCGGTACTCGCTCTAGACATCGGACTGTAGACCTGCTCCACAGAACATCAGCTAACAGTAGTGGGCCGCCAGTGAGATGCCAGACGCCTTCACTGGGATGAGCATTGCTTGAAAAACATGGTGCTCAGCCAACAACCGGAGACTAACCACTGCAAGGAGCTCGCCACGCCTGTTCATCAACGGCCAATGCGAGGGAGAAACTCCTCTGAGTCAGGTAAACACTCAATGAAGGGAGAACCTGAACACTCAGCTGATGGTGACCTTTAACCGCTCCCACATAGAGGGTCTCCTGGGATGCGGTTGCATCAAGGTTGTAGAGCGTTTAGAGCTCGACATCTACCGCTCCTACTGCCTCAGTAAAGCCCAGTTCACCACCCCAGACAGTCTCCACCATGGACATGACCTCTTTGACCTGTTGCCCTCCGGGACGGAGAGACATCTTCTACTCCAGAGCCGTCTCCCCCCTAAACCTTTTTGGGTAGATCTTATTCTTGGAGGCCTAGACTAGAGACTTCCTTCTGAATGTTGTTGTCTTTGTACTCTGACCACAAAGCTATTCCAATTTTGAAAAGGAGGTCCACTTTGGGATTGGAGCGGTGTGAGAGGTGGAGACTAAAGGATACATGTGAACTCCCAGCTCTCCGCCCCCTTCCGCCACAGTCTCGATGATCTTCTTCATCACCTCTGCGTGTCTGAGGGCAAGAAAAGAGAAAGAAAATATTCATTTACAAAATGTAAACGCATTTTTGTTTGGCCTTAATATAAAGAAAAACTCATTTTGAAGAAATTACCACCTTTGTTTTTCTCTAAAGTGAATTTGGGTGTGAAAAGTGAAGCCAAAATCAAATACAACCTATTCCGTCATGACCTTAGTGCTCCGATTCGTTAGCGACTTGTCGCTTTTACCTTTTCTCAAACTTAATTATCAAAAGTAAAGACAGCTGGTGTAGTAATAGTAAAAGATTTCAATTTGATTGAGGCTGATGAACCAAATAAATGTAGATTTTTCAAAGTAAAAGCTCTTTTTCACATTTAATTTTGATTTTAAGATATAAAGTATTTAATTTTAAAATAACCAGGTTTATAAATTTTTGAAATTATTTTATTTAAAATAAAAAGCTTCAAAGCAAAAATGTATTAGAAAGTAAAAGTGACAGCCTCATGACTGCAAGTCCAGGAAATTCTTCTTCTTTGGTTTTGGTTTATTTACTTTAACCAGCAATAAAAAATAAAATAAAAAGTTTGGAATCAATTTGCTCAGGTTAAGACAAGTAATCATTTCAAAGTTGTAATTTGAGTGAGTTTTACAGATAGCTACATAAGCTACACTGAAGATTTGTATTTTTTATTTTTCCCAGCATTATTATTAGCTCAGCTGTTGCTAGGCAGAAAATGTCAGTTCATGAAGTCCCTCAGAGTAGCATTATAAAAAAATAACTTCATTTAGGGAATAAAAAGGTCAAATAGACACTTTTATGTTTTTTATGTTCTTGTCTGAATTAAATATTAATTTACAGAATCTGAGAGTCTTTTCATTTTCATTCAAAAAAATAAAATAAAAGTTCCACATTTTCCTGGATTTTAGCCTGTAGTGGACAGACTAAACGTAAATCTCCATGGTAACCTGAATATGAGTCCACTTGTAGGTTCTGGATCTTGGATTTTGACGCACCTGCATGGATGCACGGAGCACATGGCAGGTGGGGGGAGGTGGGGGTGGTTCTCGATGGTGACGGTCTTCTTCACGTGGTCCTGGCTGATGTCCTCGTACATCTGCTCCACCGTGAGCGGCTGCCTGTCCTGGAAACATCAGCCGACAGCTTCAGACACGCCCAGCCCACCGTCCCTTGCCGAGCAGCGTTTGTCACTACGTACTTCGTCGTATCCGAACAGCCAGAGTCGGGGAGTCTGGTAGTATTTGTCGTAAGTGATGTACAGGTCGTACGTTCTGGTCTGTAGGATGGCGTCCTCGCTCCCAGGTTCTGCCTTTGCTTTACTATCCGTGACTCTGTGGGTGTCCAGGGTCGCCTGGGGACGAGACAGAGTCAGGCGGGAGGTGGCGGAACATTCCGGACAACATCAATGACAGCTGTTCATACCTCGTCTGTCTCCAGCAGGCCGCTCTCCTCATACTCTAGAACCACCAGCAGAGGAACAGGTGAGGAACGTGGAGCGACCAAAATGTGACTCTTTAGCAGTAAAGACGGGATACCTTCCATGTCTGCCGCCTCCCCTTCTTCATCCTCGTCATCGTCGTCGCAGCACGGCGCGGATGTGGCGTTCATGTTCTTGTCCTGTAACCAGTGAACAGTTATAATCAGGTTCTCCAGAACCAGCATCTCTGCCCTTCTTGTTGTCGATTGGCCGACTGAATCAGGTGACAAAGAGACTGACCTTATTATTGTCCAGAGAAATCTCCCGAACAGCATCAGTGACTCCTAAAAGACCTGTAGAGACGAGAAGACACCAGCATTTTAGGACCAAAGCCTGGTGGTCAAAACAATCGGGAGAAAAGGGTCCTTACTACCAATAGACTGGACGAAGGTCATGGTCACATGCTTCCTGATCAATAACCTCTACTTTGGGGTCAAAGTGTTTGTTTGAGACTCATCTGGTAAACTTAAATCTTGTCATTTCTGTGTGGTTTGTGTAGAAAAAGTGCGAGTAAAGCAGAATAAAACTGAACCCGTTCTAAAACGGCTAAGAACTACGTCTTTGTCCTCACCAAACTGGATTAGTGAGCAGCTAAACATGTGATGGGGATTCTCCTGAATTCAGTTTCAACTAAATCTGAAAACAATCTGCAACCCAAACTATGTCTAAACAATATACATTAGGGATAACAAGGGGCCAACCTGTACTACTCTGTACTAGACTATACCAAACTGTGCCAGTCTGTCTCAAACTGCACCATAATGTCCCCAATTGTACTCCACTGTACTGCTACACTGCCAAACGGTCCTAAACCTTGCCAAACTGTATTAGACTGCTTTGAACTGTACCACACATGGCCAAACTGTAGTACACTGTACTAAACTCTACCAAACTGTACCAGTCTGTGCTAAACTGTGCCTAATTGTACTACACGGTGCCAAATTGTAATACGCTGTACCACACCATGCTAAATTGTTCTACACTGTTCTTACTGTGCCAAACCACACAGTATAAAACTAGACTGCATTGTCCCAAATAGTCCTTCATGTGTTGTCCACAGTACTAAATCATACTAAACTGTGCCAAACTGTACTGGACTGTGCCAAGCAGTACAACAGCATACTAAACTGTAGTAAACGGCTCTAAATAGTGCTAAACAGAGCTAAAGTGAACCAAAAGTTGACATTTTTCTGTAAACATAGAACAGTTTAGATTAATTTGGATGCCATAAAACCTTTGGTTGTTTTTCTTAATCTTGACGTAAACGTTAGCATGGTTTGATGTGGACTCCCTCACAGATGTATACCCCGTAAATCAGGGGTGTCAAACTCATTTTCACCGAGGGCCACATCAGCATAGTGGCTGTCCTCAAAGGGCCAGATATAACTTATACATGTAACTAAAAGTAATGAAAAATAAAAGTAACTACTGCTTAATGTTAAATAAATCATTATGTATTTATCATAACTTTTTAAGGTGACAATTACAGTTGCATAAAAAAAAGATGTTTGCTTGTTACTTTATAACAACTTTTAGTTTGGTTTACTTTATATTACTGTATAGTTGCCCAATCTGATATTTCAAGTCCGTTTCCCAAATTATGAATAAATAGACACCATTTTTTTATTTTAAGAAATTAAAAACTGTTATGCTCTCGTGGGCCACATAAAATGACATGGAGGACCACATTTGGCCCCCGGGCCTTGAGCTTGACACATGTGCTGTAAAGGGAGGCTCCCTGAAGTTTCTTATCCCCCTCATGGGAACCAAACTTTGACTGATGTTTTTTTTGTTTTGAAGATAAAGTTTCAGCGTTCTTTCTGAACGCCATGCGGCTGTGTTAGTGGTCCGACCTGAGTTATGGTAAGTGTCCACCCAGCCCCCGTCGCCATCGTCCTCCTCTATGATGGCCTCCAGCTCGTCAGAGTACTCCATCTGTTTACAGCGCTTGTAGCACGGAACTGTGGGGTGGAGAACAGAGCCGCTAAAAGCACCTTCAATTCATCTACAGTCATGTACTCCAGACGTTCTAGGAGTCTTTAGGAAACGCTTATCTACTAGAGATTGAATGATTCTAGATCAGGAAGGGGTTAAAGACAAAAAAGGCACAGACAGAGAGAGGACACCACATCCACAAACAGAACCAGCAGATGCTACGTTCTCCTCCTTACCGTTGCGAGTCAACAGGAACTGTTTGTCTGGCGGCAGAAATGGCTTCACCTTAGCTTCCTCGCCAGCGGCCCTGAAAAGAAACACAAAGCTGAAGCCGTCACAGACAAAGTGAGGTACAGTTCCTCTGTTCAATGGAATAAACGCAGCTTTGGACGAAAGCACGCTCCTCTGACATCAGGCCAAAACTAGAACCAAAGATAAGAGTGAGGGATGGGAGCTGAAGGACCACCCATGGTGCCGTGACGGCTGAACGTTAGCGTAACAAAACTAGCACAAACATGACGCAGAGTGCTAATACTGTTGGGCAGAAGTACCGCTGTCCCTGGATTATTGTGACTCGGTGCGATCACTGTTCTGTGGTGGATTGTACCAATGCGGATGTAGACAAACTCGTGTGGACATGAAGTTTTGATGCTATGGTCACACTGGGCTCGTAAATGTGGGTTCAAGCGGCCACTTTCAATGAAAAGTCTTTGCAAACGCGCGTAGATGCACGTTACGGACTTCCATGTGTAAGACTTTGGAGTTCATGCATCACTATGAACGTTTTAAAGTCCATTTATGGTTCTACATACAAAACAAATGTCTATTGTATGTAGGCCTGCACAATCGTAAATGTATCGTTATCGCGAGATCAAGCTGTGCAATATGCATATCCCAAAAGATGGCTTTCCTTAAATGTGCTAAAACGATTTCTGGCAGCTTAAAGAATTTAACGATTTACATAAATCCATTTATGGATGGATTTCACCAATCAGATGCACGCCTTCACATTGTTGACCAATCGGATGCAGCTCTTTTATATTAGATGTTTGCATCCTATGCAGATAAGGGCCATTTGGAATAACATTTTTAAACTCTTTCAGTGAAATGGAAATTATGTTTTTGGTTGTTTTGCTATTTGTTCATAAACCGCAAGTTATACCGTCATCGCAATATTAATCACTAATTTCGCATATCGCGAGTTTGATTGAGTTTGAACGCGTGTTAAAAGTTAAACCAGCTAAACTTTGACCAATCAGGCACCCGGATTAGGTACGGATGGCGTCTTTTTTAATTGACAGAAGTACCAACCGTTTGAAAATCAATCATGAAGGAGAAATTAATCATTTCTATTCATACATGTATCGGAATAGAGCTGTGAATCAAAAAGTGTGTAGACAAATTCAGGATTTCCTCGGCTACGACATTTCACACCAAGACTCTTTCAGCTGTAGGTACCTGAGCACAGTCCAATGTCATCAACGTATGGTACAAGTACTATCAAGAGCCCGTGTTCTTGAACACGCATCACATGCCAGGTATGAACGCAACTTAACCCTTAGATTAGATTTTGAGTCAGAAGTAACCCATTGTCCCACTTGAAAAAGGGTCACTTTTGACCCGAACACAAACTAAGGGTGTTCTTGATGACGAAAGGTTTGGATTCAGCAGAAACCGGACTTAGAAGAGTCTAATGAGTGTCTGTAGTGAAAGCTCAGCTGGTAGAGGAGGGAATGGAGAGGATGACTGCTGATCATCGTCAGGGATGGTCGTCTGAGTGTGAGCAGATGGAGGAAGAACTCACCATTTCCACGTCGGACAGTGGTGAACCAGGTGATCTCCTGCTGCTACAAACTGAAACACAGAAATACACACCATGAAGGAGGCGGAGCTCGCTCCTCAGCTCAGCCGTCCCGGTTCCGCCCGGCCTCACCTCCTCTGGAGTGATCACCCCCGTCTCTCTGAACTTTGACTCCTGTGGAAAACAAGTAAAAGAAGAACTGAAGGCTCGCGCAGTGGCTCGCGGGGGTCCCGTAAGACTTCCCCACCGCCCCGCGCCTTCACTTCAAGCCACGCTCGAACCCTGGCTGGACCCAGTCACCCACCTTCAGCACCGGGGTGAGGAACTCGGCCACGCCGAGCGCGGTGCCCTTCACCGTGTTGAACACGTTCTGCATGCCGGCCGAAGCTTCCAGAAACCCGCTCGAGCCGCCGCCTCTTCCTCCCTGATGAATGTCCGATTATTTTGACATAGCTGCGGTGATCACATGACAAGCCCAAACTTCCGGAATCAAAGTCTCGCGAGATTTGGAGAAACTTTATTAGCAAAGGTGCATAGCGAGACATGTTTTGATAAATCCGCATCTTTGTAGATCTTAATAGTAAAGTGAATGCTTGAAACTGCATAATAAATTCACAAATAATCACTGTTTACTAAGATACGAAAATAAATGAAGGTTTAATGGTCGTATATTTGGTTTGAGACTCGAACGATACACTTTCCTACCAGGAGATGGCGCCAGAGCCCTCAGCCAAAAACACCAAAGAAGAAGAAACTGCTGTCAAGTTCTCTGTATCTTTCAGCATCCAGCGGACACTGTAATGTGGGGACCTCCTGCCCGGGGAGCAGCGCTCCTCCGCCGGGCCCTGCGTCGTGGCTTGGTCCCGGGCAGGTCCAAGGGGACCGGCTGCGGTGGTTCCGAGAAAGCGTGGGTGAGACCGAGCGGATTCGACACCGGGGTGGTGACTTTCAACAGCCTCAGCAAGAAGAAGGAACCCCTGATCCTGGCCAGAGACCGGGTAGCGACCTGGTAACCCTCCGCCTGCTTAAACTGACGCACAGAAGCGGATCTTTTCCACTGACCGAGTTCTTTGGGATGTAATAACGACACAATAACAATAATTAACCATTCTTTTTGGAAAACTTTCTGCTTAAAGTCTCTGTTTATTTAAGAGAATGCAAAGAATCTATGCATTTCAGGTTTTGGTGAAAGTTGTTGCTCTTTTGTGACGTCTCTCTCTCTCTCTCTCTCTCTCTCTCTCTCTCTCTCTCTCTCTCTCTCTCTCTCTCCTGTCCAGGTACAGCTGTGGCCCCACAGTGTACGACCAGGCGCACCTGGGGCACGCTTGGTAATGTTGTCCTGCACACCTGTGTCTACGTCTGCGTTTCAGAGTAAAAGCTTCTGACTTTTTTGTCTCGCCGCAGCTCCTACGTCCGCTTCGACATCCTGCAGAGGGTCCTGTCCCGCTGCTTCGGGGTCGTTGTGGTCCACGCCATGGTCATCACCGACATCGATGACAAAATCATCCAACGGAGCTGGCAGGTGAACAGGCTGGGCCAAAAATTAATTTCAAAATAAAGAGAAGAGGTCAGAAGCAGGTTTAAGGGGAAACCAAACCTTTATTAAAACCTTCCAGTGTTTTGTTTCTGCTCACACAAGTAGGTATTTTACATGAGGGGTAAAATGTCGACAAAATACCCACGTGTCACTACCAAATCGGAGTACCCGATTGGTCAAAGTTCAACTGGTGTAACTTTCAACAAGCGTTCAAAGGCATTGCGTTTTACACGTAGAACCCAAAAACGACTTAAAAACTTGCATAGCAATGCAAACGTTTTGAAAGCAGAAGGCCAAAATGCGCATAAATATGTGCATTTACATAGATTTTTGTTGGAGGTGGTCACTTGAATGCACATTGCCGGCCTACAACCACCAGAAGGAGCGATGTGGGGTTAAATGACTTGGCCGAGGTGGGAACCGAACCTGCGATTTGTATACATTTATTTTGTTTTTATATTATTCTATTTTCTTTTTATGATTACAAGGCTGCTACAGTAACACACAAATTTCCCATGTGTGGGATCAATAAAGTATTACTGATTCTGATTCTTCTGATCAGAGGAGGACCGATCTGCCTGCCGCAGAGATATACAGTGATCCCTTGCTATATCACGGTTTACTTTTCACGGTTTCGCTACTTCACGGATTTGGATTGTGCATTGTGTTCTGCATTCTGATTGGCTAAAAAGTCACTCAGCGAGTAGCTCAAGAATGGGACCCTTTGATGAGCCGTTCATTACAGTTCTCCAACATAATCGATGGGGGCATGTCGGTGTATAAGGATCTTTAGCAAAGAAGAAAAAAGAGCGACAACAACTGCCTATCACTATGTTCCTCTCCCGAACAAACACACCTGCAGCTGCACCGCGGGCTTCAGAAGGAAAAAACGCTGCAGAGGATGCAGCGGCTCAGTATGAAGAGCAGTGAAAAAGAAAACCGGAGTCACTATCTGTCCCACTGTACTTTTTTATTTTTTTCATAATCATTTTAAATTTTCCTCCGTTTAATCCACTCAGGTCGCGGTGGGCGGGGCTAATCTCCGCAATTTAAAGCCTTCTGTTCTTATCGATGATTGAAATTATTATTTGACAGCACACTACAGAAGTTATTTGTTGAAAAAAGTTTCTAAAGTACTTTTATTTGTTAAAAAACAATTGATTTAGCCTGTTAAATGGTTTGTTCTTTCTTTTCAATGTATAATAGTGTATATCATTGTATAATAATTGTAAAAAAAATAAAGGGGTTTCTACTTCACGGGTTTTGCTTATCACAGGTTCTATTTGGAACGTAACCCCCGCGATAATCAAGGGATCACTGTACTTCATATATATTAGAAATTTTTACTTTAAAAGAATATTTGAAACATAATCTCTGCTTATTTCAGGCAAATATTAAGATAGTTTATAAATGCTATACAAGTGTTTTCAGTAAACGGGAGGTTTATTCAGCTAAACTCCTGGGAGGAGTCTGATTAACTTTCTTTTATAGGGTTAAGTCATTTTGATTGGATTTCGGAATAAAGCGCTCTCACTTCTCAGTTACACATTTAGTATCTTCATTATTTTCTGTTGTCATGGAAATGTCTACTATTTTTGAGAAAGATTCAAACGTTTCCAGCCATGAGTTCAATTCTTGCTCATTTTAAACAAACAATCATTGTTGAGGATTTGTCTGATCAGGATCTTTGTCTACCTGCTCTGACAGGAAAACGTTTCTCCAGCCGTCATCTCCAGAATGTATGAAGAGGAATTTAAGAAGGACATGCTGTCTCTGAAGGTTTGTCAGAGGACTTTTCTCCAGTTTGATCTATTCCAGTGAAAAGGTCCAGCATACATCTCTGACGTTCAGCAGAGTGTCTGTAGAAGAAGCAAACAAAGCTTCAGGCTTTGGTTTCAGTTTGGTCTTCGTGTCGCTTTTCCAGGTTATTCCTCCAGCCGTGTACCTGAGGGTCACGGAGAACGTGCATCGTATTGTTGCATTTATCGAAGGAATCATCAGGAACGGGAACGCTTACGCCACCAAAGAAGGTGAGAGGTGCGTTGGTCGGTCATTGTGTGTCAGCGGAACGATGGTCAGTCTGTGCTCCTTTGGGAATAGGTGATGTTTACTTTGACGTCCAGTCCATTGGAGACCGTTATGGCAGGTTTACGGGAGCCACGGGTTCTCATGGAGAGCAAGGTGAGACATCCTGTCTCCTAAAACTTTTGTTTATAGTGACAAAACTGTTAGTGAAAACGGTTTTGGTGTTGGTTGTTGCTAACAGATTATAAACTGTGCTTTGTAGGCAGCTCCATTAAAAGAGACCCGAGGGATTTTGCTCTCTGGAAGAAATCGAAGCCTCGGGAGCCGTACTGGGAATCCCCGTGGGGTCCAGGAAGACCTGGCTGGCATATCGAGTGTTCCACCATTGCAAGGTTGGACTCACTGCAGTCACAAGGCTGTTATTAAGGCTTTATTTCACTGTTGTTGTCTGAAGTAAAGACAGGTTGATGCTAGATGTTCCATTGCATTTACGACCCTAAGACATTGAAGGTAGCTCCTCCTACACATGGTGGGAGTGTCATGAATGGCGTTGGGTGTGAATGCAGCATTAGGGGATGAAAGAATCCAGTAGAACTCCTAACATGGAAGGAATTCATGAAACCAACAGGAAGTCTGAAGTTCTGAGTCAGGTTTCCAAACGCCGCCGTATAGAGCTCCATCCTCCCCTCAATGTTTAAACGATCTAAGATGAAACCAAACTTGACATGAAGCCCTTTGATGGGGACGTCCTGTTTTTGCAGCCACATCTTTGGGAATCAGCTGGATATCCACTCTGGAGGGGTGGACCTGGCCTTTCCCCACCACGAGAACGAGATGGCTCAGAGCGAAGCCTATCACCAGTGCAGACAGTGGGCAAACTACTTCCTCCATTCAGGTACGTGCCAGGAGTCCCGGGCAGCCACGGAGAACAGGAGCTCCTACCTGTTGGCGTACTGATCACCCGGATGAGGCGTGCAGTGGGTCAGAAGACTAGCTGTCCGTCTGGGGTTTTAGACGTCACAAAGAACAAGTCTTGTTTTCTGGCTTAGAAGTAAAAAGTCTGCAGAGTTGATAGTTTTCCTGATTTTCTCAGATACTTTGAGCGTTTTTCCCCTTGTACAGCTCAGTTCTTGCTACTATTCATGGTCGGATCTCAATCTCAATCAATCTAGTTTTTTGTGAGGAATTCATGATCCGAAGAACCAATCAGACCATCAGCATCTGATGGCACAAGGGGAAAAACCCAGAAGCCTTTCATCATAAGATACTGGAAGGTCAAATATTTGTCCCTATTCTGATAATTCTGTTATTTTGTCTAGGTCACCTGCATCTCAAAGGCAGTTCAGAGAAAATGTCCAAGTCTCTGAAGAATTATATCACCATCAAGGTAATGTCAGGCAGATGACACACTGGAAGATACTTGTCTCCCCCTAGCTGCTGTTAGTGGTACAGCATCCTCCATTTTTTCTCTGGTTTGGTATCTCACTCCTGCTGACTCAGCGACATGTTTTTATCCATCCAGGCTGGTTCCATGTGACCAGAAAAGTTTAGTTCTTCAGTATTTAATTCTCTGAGCACATTCTTTATTTTCAAAAAGGTTTAAAAGTTTCCTGGAAACATGAAAGTGTTTCCTTAAGCAGAATCTGTTTTCTGTCTGTTTTCAACAATTAAAATGAATAAAAAGAAAGTAGATTCAAACTACGGTTGTCTTTTCTTTCCCCGGCAGGATTTTCTCCAGTCTCACTCTGCCAGTGAGTTCCGGATGTTTTGCCTTCTGACAAAATACAGATCAGGTGGGTTCATTGTGGGTCAGTGATGGGGCGGGGCGGAGACTTTCCTGATCTCATTGAGCTTTGCCGGCATCTCTGCAGCCATAGACTACGGCGCCGGCAGCATGGCAGAGGCCCGGGCGTCTCTGGAAACCATCCGCACCTTCATGGAGGCTGCTGAGGCCTACATGAGGGGTCAGCTGCGGTGCTCGCCGGTGCAGGAAGCCTTTCTGTGGGAGAGGTAGTGTCGGCTGCAGGGAAGCAGGTTCTCTGCAGGCTGCTCCGGTCTCAACTCTGGTTTTGTTTCTTCAGGCTGCTGGAAGCTAAATCCAGCGTTCTGAAGGCTCTTGCAGACGACTTTGACACGCCAAGGGCCGTGGGCGCCCTGATGAACATGATTTATCACGGGAACTGCCAGCTGCAGCCTGTTGCTGTGGTAACTAACCGGGATCGGGGGTGTGGCTCCATCACAGCATTGTTTGAGTTAAGGGTGTGTTTCTGTCAGGCAGATGAGGCGGCTCGTAGCCCAGCGGTGTTTGGAGCCATGGTGACCTTCATCAGAGAGATGCTGGAGGTGTTTGGGGTAGATCTGGTGCAGGATAAGGTACTAAAACACCCTAGCGTCAAACTTTAGACAAGAAACCAGGAGTTTATCAACACTGAGGAGTTTGGCTCTTTGGTCCAAACCAGAGTTGGGGTCCTTGGATCCTCTTCTACCTTTGACGGGTGTGAAAGAACCAAACCAGAACTCTGGTACTCGACAGTGAACAAACACTTGCACCATCACCAATCACATGCAGATGAGCTTTGAGGTGGTTCAGTTTGAAAGGGAGGAAGAACCACAGAGAGAACGCGTGTAGACCTCATTCCTGGAGCCCCTCTGTTAATAGGGGAGCTGCTTAGGTCGCCACATCAGACAAATGCTGTAGTTTATCGTACAGGCACCAAATTTGGTTTGGGTGTATCGTAGAAGCCCTTCTTTCAGATAAGCACACCTGAAAATTTCAATAGGGCGACCGATATTCAAGATGGCCAACATTCACTCACCAACATAAAAGCTTCTCATGTATATGATACATGTTTGTGGTTTGGACATCGTAATTTACCACCTATACAAATGATACAAAGATGATCCAAACAATATCAACGAGAAAAAACATTTTTGTTTGGAAATGGCGTCCTCCTTGAAAATCTGCCGCCATATTGAAATTTTTAGGCAGCTAATGTGTTTTTCTAAAAGATGAGGCCTATAAAGTACACCCGTCCTAAATGTGGTGCTTGTAGGATAAAGGATTATGTCGATATGCGTTCCCACTTTAATCAACTGAATGAAAAATGATAAAGCTATAAGATTTTTAGCCAGTTTTAAAACTTGAACTGATTAAGTAAGTGATCCATCGTCCACAAAGGGCCAGAAGACCACGCCCGCATAGATCTCTGCTGTGGTACAAAAAGAACCAGGTCTGGTCCCTGACGCACAGAGATTTCTTCCATTTCTGTCCTTTTGGTGATTTCCAGCAGACTTCAAGGGTAAAATGTTGATGAAACTCCCATTTCCTGCAGGAGGCAGACGTTTCCAGCAGAAGTGGAAGTCTGCAGGCCATTGTGGAGCAGCTGACCCATTTCAGGAGCGAAGTTCGAGAGTTTGCGCTCGCTCGGCAGGACAGTCCATCATCTGGATCCTCTGGGAAACCAGGACTTTACCCTGACAGAGCCCCCCTCCTCAAAGCCTGTGACACCCTCAGGAACGACCTTGCGCCTCTGGGTGTCCTGATAAAGGTCAAACCTGCTGTTTTTTTTTTTTTTTTTTTTGTTTGCTCTAACGGTCGGCTCAGATTGCCTTAAATGTGAAACTGAAGCTAACTCTGTGAAAGCACCGATTTACCTTAAATGACAAAAATGTTCATTCAAAGACCTGCACTGTAGTCGCAGCAAAACTAAAATAAGAAAACGTGTGGTTTGCAGGCTTTTGAAAGATCGGTGATTGACCAGAAAACTGCAGTCGGTTAACCTCTACAAATGAAGTTTCTGTTGTTTTTCAGGACAGAGGATCCACCTCCACCTGGGAGATCAAAGGAGATCAAGAGTCCAGGATCCAGACCAGGGCAGATGCAGCTGAAATTCTCTGAAACTCAAAGACTGAAGAGGAATAAAGAAAATATGCTGACCTTGTCACCAAGACCCTTTCTGATGTTTCAGCTGAAGATAGCAGAGTCATCAGCATAGAGGAGAACTCTCGGCTCTAAATGAGAGCCGTCTGAAATTTGAAAAAGCTCCTTAAGAACAAAGAACTTCCCAGATTTACTGGAGAAAGAAGACGCTGAGGTGGAAAAACGGAGGACTGAAAGGCAGAACCATCTCTGCAGCTTTTAGCTATGATTGGAACAAAAAAACCATGGAGATTTTAAGGATTTAATCCAACAAAGAACAGTGACATCTGGTGGAGAAATAAAACATAGCAACATGTTCAGATTAGGACCTGACAGTTTCAGTCTTTGTCAGCAAAAGCAGATAAGATGGATTGGTCATTCTATGCTGATATTTTGCTTTGGTTTCAGTATTGTGATTATGAATGGATTATTGATAGAATGACACAAAGAGAAAGTCCTACAGATGAGATATATTGTGGGATGGTGGAGGTTGTGGTTGTGTCTCTTTGGACATTGGCTTCCTGGGTCTGGTGGTCCTTTTTCTACTCTAGGAGAGGATTCCTGAGATCTCTGGCTTTACCATGAGCTGGGATGACATCATATCTGAGGGAATCCATGTTTTGGTCCTCACCTTCATGTGCCAGTGCTCTACTTTTTCCAACATCAAGGGAGCCTGTTTGGTCCGTGTTTACCAATTCCGTTGGGGACCTCCACCTGTCGCTGGCACCCTCAACCTGGAGGGGATTAGCCCCTACTTTTGGGGGCAGGCTGGTGGTTACCTGGAGTACTGTGTGGGCGTTTCCTAGGTGGAGGGTGGAGCCTCAAACTGGTTAAGATGATCTGAATTGTGTCGCTATTTATCTGTGTGAAGGTTTTTGGAGCCAACAGGTTTGTATAGAAAGGTGTGTCCGTGGTGAGGCCACACCCTTTCAATTAACATCTACATGAGGAAGTTATAAAGATTAACCTTAACCTTAATCTACTGTTTTTAATCCTGCCCCTTCCTATGTGTTTCTTTCATTATTATCTAACCTCTTTACCTTCTTTTTCCTTTCTTGCCCTCCCTCCCATCAGCACCAGAGGCCCTCAGCTCTGATTAGTTTGCTCGGGACAAAATAATAATAAACTCAAAGATAAAATAGATTTTAATGTGGTTTTAGATCTAGATTCCCGCGAAAATGACTTTCCAGGTTTAGTTTTTCCCCTGAAGTGTCTCTAATCTAAAACCCTTTAAATAGGCAGACTGACTGATTATGGGTTTGAAAACAGCTGTGATGTCGATGAAAGGACATACCTGAGTTCATCATGACCCCATGGGCAATTAGTTCTCAGTCTTTTATGGAGGTACCATCATTTTTGTCCAGCCCTATTTCATTAGTTTGTTTTTTTTTAATAATTCTGTTAATGAAAAACTCAAAAGTAATGGCTGATTTTGATTATTTGTTTTTCAATACATTTTAGTTTATTGCTACTTTTGAACATTTCAAGTCATTTCAGGGAGCATTGTGGACTTTCTTTCTTTAATTGAGGGGTGCCAACAATTTTGTCCACTGTGGGTACCGGATGTTCTCGGGTTGCCAGATGTTCTCGGGGTCCTTCGACCAATGATGACGTCACACTATTTGATTGGCTGTAAGTTGCCACGACCAATGAGTTAACGTCGCTAATTTTAAAAAAAACTTTATTGACAATTGCGGTATCATACATTAACAATGACATTAAATTAACAACGAACAATAACAATGTAATCAATATTGCCTCGAAGATCAGTCACCATTCCCAAACATAACATATTAACATAGAAAATAAAGAATAGAGGGGAAAAAAGAAACAATGAACATAACACACAAATAAATAAAAACATAAGTAAAATAAAATAAAGGAACATAGAACCAATCTAAATAGTCTAATACTAGTTAGGGGTACTCGTGAAGTTTGTATTTCTGAACAAAACTAAGCAATTTGAAGCCATTCTTCTTTTTCATATAATGAAGTGATTGAAAGTAAAAACAGAGCTCTTTATTAAATGTTATAAAAAGTGGTTTGGTCTTCAAAATTTTATTTTTGTGCATATAAAACTTTCCTTGCAATACCAGGATATTAAGAACTGTATTTTCTGGTCTATATGATACCACACCGAATAGAACATTTTTTTAGTGTAAATGAAATGGCATTGGAATTTTGGAAGAATACCAGAAGCAGAACTCATCCCAGAAAGATTTGTATAATTCCACAGTTAAAGAACTTGGACTGCAGTTTGTAACTTGACCTCACCAAGATGGCGGTGCTCTCCTCCCATGAGGAACCACGTGATGTCTCCTCTAGTGATCTAACTCATTGGAAGGGCGCCCGAAGGACTCCCGAGAACTTCCGGTACCCACACCACCACTGTGAGTGTTGAAATATGAGGAGAAAATAGCATCCAAAAGGAAAGAAAATTTGATTCTTCTGAAACTGACGTACATCTGTTCGTTATCCCCAGGCGATAAAAACATAAAACGGTAGCTATGGAGACAAGCAGGAGCAGCAGGCCTGCGGTCCAAAGTCTCCTCTGTAGCTCACATCGTAACAATACACCCCCCCTCCCGCCTTTCAAACAAAAGCTATGACTCCAGCTGCTCTGCTCAGAGACACGGTTCTCTCTGTGGAGCAGCAGGTTCATTCTAATAGCCACAGATCTTTTTACAAAGTGGGTTGTGGGAAAATCTCTGTGTAAGCACTAAAACAGGGGTGTCAAACTCATTTGTCTGTCCTCAAAGGGGCCAGATATAGCTTAAAAATGTAACTAAATGTAATGAAAAATAAATGTAACTAGTCCTTAATGTTAAATAAGTCATTTATTTATTTATTACAACTTTTTGAAGTGACAATTACAGTTGCATAGAAAACATATGTTTGGTTTTTACTCTAGCAATAATCCTTTTAAATTTGATTCTATCAGGTTAGGTTATATGGACAGTGTTTAGGTCCTAGTATAGTCTCAATCCGATATTTCAAGTCAATTCCCCCTAGAGATGAATAAATACACCAATTTTTATTAAATATTTTAAGAAATTACAAACGTTAATGCTCTCGAAGCCACATAAAATGACATGGCACAGATCAGTCCGTGTGCGTGGTTTATCAGATTTTTTTTTAACCTTTGGCACCTGGGGGGCTCCGTATATTACAGCCCCTCAGAGCTGAATTTCATACTCTTTAGGACCCAGCAGCGTATTGACTGCTGCAACTGCAGACACGTGATTTCTTGTAACTGCAGAGAGGAGGAGAGTCACAGCCATGCATATGCACACATGCACACGCACCACAAACACACACACATGCACACGCACCACAAACACACACACATGCACACGCACCACAAACACACACATGCACACGCACCACAAACACACACACATGCACACGCACCACAAACACACACACATGCACACGCACTACAAACACACACGCATGCACACGCACTACAAGCACACACACACATGCACACGCACCACAAACACACACACATGCACACGCACCACAAACACACACACACGCACACATACACTACAAACACACACAAGCACAGAGGGAGGAGTCCTGTTCTCAAAGTCAGACAGTAGAGTATGACAGCAGACACAGACGTTAGGTTTTCTCCCGTTTTCTTCTTCTGTAGTCTTTGTGTAAAAGTTACATTTCTGCTCTCATCATGAAGCTGTTGTGTCTGATTGGTGAGGAAAAGAGCAGCAGACAAACACATCAGGGCAACATGGCGACTCTGAAATTTTTCATCATGTAGGCCTGTTGAGACGGTTCAGAGAAACTCTGGTCCTTCTTCCAGAAATCATGATCCAGCTTGTTCTATGGATGTTCTTTCAGGCTCTTAATGTGTTTTTAAAAATCCAACACTTGAGTGCAGGAGCGCGAGGATGCAGCATATGCGTCGCGTAGGGCGCCGGGCTACAGGGCGTAACCGAAGTTGGGAAATTTATTTATGGTTCATATTTTTTAATTTCACAGCTGTTTTTGTGCACAAATATTTACATGATATGATCAGTAACAGAAGCAAATTTTAACCAATTGTCCTTCTTCCTTCCTTCCTTCCTTCCTTCTCCTTCCTTCCTTCCTTCCTTCCTTCCTTCCTTCAACTATCTTCCTTCCTTCCTTCCTTCCTTCCTTCTTCTTCCTTCCTTCTTCCTTCCTTCCTTCCCTTCCTTCCTTCCTTCCTTCCTCCAGTCTTGTACAGCGCTCTCAACACAGCAAAGCCTGCCATTGTTGACTAGGCAACCCCCGAACTCCCCCGATTCAAGACCTCCAGAGAGTAATTGGCACAACCGTTATGTTGTGCGAACACAACAGAACTACAGTCAGGACCATAAATATTGTGGTCCTGACTGACTGACTAGGTGCAAAGGGACAGTTAGAACCAGGTCTAGCTTGAAAGATGACATTTGGAGAATTCATGTACTTGTGTTGAAGCTAACCTGATAGGCGATGGAGATGCTGGAAAGTGATCCACATACAGTCAGGACCATAAATATTTGGACAGAGACACATTCTTTCTACTTTAGTTTCTGTACATTACCACAGTGAATTTTAAATAAAACAACTCAGATGCCATTGAAGGGCAGACTTTCAGCTTTTATTCCATGGAACTGAACAAAAAGATTGCATAATAATTTGAAAAACTCAAGCATTATTTAAACAAAATCCCTTCATTTCATGGGCTCATGAGTCAATGGACAATTGACTTCCATGCTATTAGCTTAGTGCAGCAGATAAAAGACCTGGAGTTGATCAGAGGACTAAAGTAAATTTAAAATCAAAAATACTAAAGAAAAAAAAAAGGGGTTTTAAAGAGAATAATTACGACTATAAATAAACATTAAACTGTATAGTCAATTACAAAGTCAAGCAAGGATTTTGAAATTCTTATTACAGTAAAAAAAAAAAACAGAAGTTACCTCAATTTCAGTCAAATTTGATTAGCTAATGTATAAAGTATATACCTGAGATGTGACATAAAAAAAGTCAATAAAATTAAAGATCTTTGGAATGCAAACATTTTTCACCGACAGTCTACAAAGATTTCAGTGCTGTTTCTTGTTTCTGTGTCTTCGTCTTTGTCTAGAAAAGATTCTAAAAATCACAACTATTTCATGCTGAGACAAAATAAACACTTAATCTTTTATATAATTTATTTTGGTTTTCCGTCAGACGAACTAGTTAAATATCACATTTGGTTTCGATAAGAAGATCAATTGTAGCTTTATTTGAAGCCTTTTTTTTTGCTTTCCAGCTCTGAGAGTGTTAACATCTAACAGAATTAAATATTTCTTCTTTTTTCTCTTCCTGCAGGTTGTTGTTGTTGTTCACCTCTTGGCTCCTCCTAGCAGACGTCACCACAGCCAATCTGCTTTTACTGATCCACATCCGTGGTTTGGCATCTGCTGCATTACAATTCTTAGTATGAGGGTGAAGGCTGAAAATAAAGGAGGGATTTGTTAGTGAAAGACCAACTTTCTGTCTGGTTAGTCTTTCCAAGAAAACCCGGAAGTTTTTGACTTGATGATCAAATGTCTGTCAACAACTGCTTTAGTGAGTCTGGAGAAGAAAGTGGATCTGTTGGGATTTTCTGCCGCTGAAGTCTGGACTTTGGTGAGAGTTGCTGCATCATCAACTAATCAGGGACTCAGATTTGGGCTCGTAACGTTTGCAGCTGGATCAGCTTTTTTCCCCAATAAACTTTATTGTACATTTTTCAATTTACAGAAATTCACATTCAGTTGCACAATAAAGAAACAATTGTTAATATCAAACACACATATAAGACCAAAAAACAGTAATATTTTTAATAATGTGTGTGCCTGTTTTTATAAATGCTCATATAAATGTAAAAATTAGAATTGAACAAACGTTATAAATGCACATATAGAAAAAAACAAAACAAAATTAAAAAAATAGGCAAAGGCAAAAAACAATTCAAAATTACAATAATTTTGATATATTTTGATAAATGACTGTAGTTTTCTTGTTTTTGTTTGGAATGCATTTAAGACACTTATAATAATCAGAAAAATAATTAAAATACTAAACAAAGGGCATGTATTTTGCCATTTACATAAATGAATGAAACGTTTGCATAAAATAATAACAACATTAATGACATTGGAAATTCCAGAGTCCAGATTTTCCATATAGAAAAGAACATCAGATAAGGAAAAAAAGTGAATATTTAAAACTTTGAGTGACAACCAATTGTGATTATCAGTCCAAAATATTTGTATCTGGTTGCAACCGTAAAAGAGATGTTCTAATGTTTCAGTTTCAGATTAACAGAATATAAATGGTTTGGAATTGGAATCTTTTATGTAAAAAAATCTCCAACCGGGTACATTTTAGATATTATTTTAAAATGTGTTTCTTTTATTTTAGGTGGAAGTGGGCACACACACTCCTTATTAAAATCTTAAGACCAGCTAAGAAATTACATGAATTTTCATTTTGCATGGTTAGATTTTAAGAAGTTTCAAGTAGAGCTTCAAAATGTAAAAAAAAAAAAAGAAAAGAACTGGGAACAAGAGACAGCTGAATTAAAGGAACTTGAAATGGACTGTTCAGTAGCTGTTCGAAAGTTTAGGACCATAGCAAAAAAAACCCTGTTACATTCAAACAAAACAATCAGTAAGGGGAAGCTCCACCTCAGAAACCTGTATTGGCTTGTTTCGTGTGAGTGTTTTCTAAATGGCTTTTGAAAGGTTGTGCCAAGTGGTGAAGACGGCTTCATGTAGGACATCCACTGTCTGGAATTGATGTCCACATTTGTCCTTTGTAGCAAACATCCCCAAAAATTCCTACTAGGGTTTAAATCATGAGAACATGGAGGAGGGTCCAAAAGAGGGAAGTTATTCTCCTGAAAAATATTCTTTGAACGGCAGCATTGACCTGTAGAAAAACCCAGTCATCGCCACACAGGCTGCTAAGTCACGAGGGATGCCCTGCAACCAATGAGTTCTATCACTAGAGGAGACATCACGTGGTTCCTCATGGGAGGAGAGCACCGCCATCTTGGTGAGGTCAAGTTACTACTGCAGTGAATGCATGTGAACACAGTTTTTGTATAATACCAGTTCATTGTGCGAGTTTCAACTGCCAAAATCAGAGAACTGAGTCCACGAAGGAGGAAGGCATATCATTTCACAGGTAAGTACTATAATTATTTTCTTTTAATGCTGCAGGGGCTTCATTAATCATACACATGTTGACATGGATGATAATGCAGGGCTGTTATCAACATGCTGCATGATGTACAGATAATTTGCTGTTGACATAAATGTACATTTTATTTAGCTAAACTTGTATACAGCATACTTGGCTATTATAATATAAATTTATACATTTCTGACTCAGTGACTGAACTTTTCTTGCAGGTTTCCAGTCAATTCAGACCTAAGGAAAAAGTGGGCCTTAGCAATAAAAGAGCTACTTAGATGGATCACTGTGGTACCAACTAGTAATAGTCGATATTAAGACTAGCATGAAACAGATTGTGATGAGAGAGCCAAACTGTTTTGGCAAACCCGACACCATAACATCTGTATAACACAAATTGATCCTCACTTGAATCAGTATAAATCTATTGTTTTTCTTTATTGTTGTTTTTTTAGGGTAAATCTATTGTTCACTTTTGGACTTCTTCTGAATATTTTTATTTATTATTATTAGCATTAATAGACTTATTTTTTATTGACTTATTATTTATTTATTGTAATTATTTTTATTGACTTACTACTGATTTATTGTGTGTATTGACTTATTGTTGTTTTTTTCTAAAAAAATTAAAATTACATTTCAAAGAGGTCTAAAACTTCTAAATGTTTAGAAATTATTTTTTTTCATTCTTTGTAATAACCTTTCTATTTGTAAGAAGTCCTGCAGCAATGCATTTTCATTAAAGCTGAGCTTTTAAGGCTGACTATTTCTCTTCTTTAACAACAAATGATGTATCTATATATATATTATATATATAAATATAGGGGTATTAGGGACTCTGTTCAACGAAAATCACTTTCTGTTTTACAAAAGCCAGAATATTTATTCAACACATTTCATAAAGAGATTAGTTTACATTCTAAATTTCTGAAATTAATTAATAAACAAAAATGTAATAAACTTATCTATTTTCAATGAAGTCTATACGCTAAATGCTGTATGATGTTCCCTAGTATTGTAAACTACAACTTAAATGCTGTTTGTTAATTTTTTGTATGTTTTTTATTCGTTTTTTTAGCTGTATTAATAAAAATATATATAGTATATAAAAGCTACTTAGACACCACTAAAAGCAATTGAAATCAATGTCATGTGGGCGTCGTCGACCTCACCAAGATGGCGTCGCGCTCCGCCACCGTCCGTCAGGCTTCTAAAGCGGGCGTGTCTCCTCCTCTCATTGGTTCTGCCTTCAGAGAGCTAAATCTCTTACGCTTTAGGACCCAGCAGCCACTAACACGTGATTTCTTGTAAATGCAGAGGAAGACTGTCCCATCCATCCATATGCACAGCACATACGCGCACGCACACAAACACTGCGGTGGAGTTAGTTTTAGATATTCGACACACACACACACACACACACACGCACACACACACACACACACACACACACACACACACACACACACACACACACACACAGAGGGAGGAGTTCTGCTCTCAAAGTCAGTGAGCAGTTTGTCCAGCAGACACAGACGTTGGACTTTCTCCGTTTTCTTCTTTGGTGAGTCTTTGTGTAAAGGTTGTTTTCTGTTCTCACCATGAAGTTGTTTGGTTGATCTGTGAGGAAAAGAGCAGCAGGCAAACACAACAGGGCTTCCTTAAAACATGGCCGCTCTGGTTTAATGTAATACAGTCGTGTCGCAACTCTATTGCGTGTTCAGCCAGCTGTTTTTTCACATGAGCTGGCGCCCAGGGCGGCATTTCCCAGTAGAGAAGTAGCTAAAATTTCAAATTTAACTGGCTTATACATCAAAGAGAGCTTTCAAATGACATGAAGCTCACCCAGACAGCTCAAAGAATTAGAAGGTTATGCCGTTTTGAGTGTAAATTATATCTATAATCTTCGTCAAATAAAAAGCCAATTTTTTTTACTGACCCAAAACAAGGACGAGAGGTTTTAAAGTGCCATAACTTTCTTATTGTTTTTCCGATTTAAGAAAGTGAGGCATCATTACAAAGCTGGTGAAAAGAATTACAAGAAGCTAAACAAATCCTCTGTCAAATCTATGTTTATTTCCATATGATCACATAATTTGAACCACCTGTCCAACAGCTGGGCAAACGGATAAGAGCTGAAAGCACCGCGGTCGTCAAGTGAGCCGACATCTGTGGAAGTGCGGTCTCGCTAGCCGTCACTGACTTTCTGCATGCGCGTTTACATCATAGTATACGGTACACACGCCCAGCGAGCTGGAAAGACGGCATAAAGCGCTGATATCACCCATGTCACTGTCAGTTACCCATTATCAGTGGCGGTTCTACCCTGAATTACTCCCCGGGCGAGACCCCCCCCCCCCCAACAGAGTCACTTTGTCCATTTATTAGAACTGAAACAAAGAAATTGCTAAAAAAAAAAAAAAGCATGTTTATCAGAATTCTGCACTGCCTTAGAACAGTTATCAGAACATAAAAAATAAAATACTTTAAGGATGGCAAAAATACAGTTAGGAAATATTTATTCAAACACAATATTGAACAAATAATCTAAAATAAATATTACAAACCACAAATCACACTAATAATACGCTAAAATAAATATAACTGCAGCACTAAGAACAGAAAACACTAAAACATTAAACACTAAAACTTAACCTTTCTAGCCTTCCTTGATGCAAACTTGTTAATAACGTCATCATATGAAATCTGCTCCCCCCCCCTGAATGATTGATACTAACAACAGCAGGTTAGTGAGTCGCTCCTGATACTGTGTTGACTTTAGGTATGACTTGATCAACTGGAGTTTGGAAAAACTAACAGCATCAGCAGCAGCATCAGCAGAGCAGCATTGGTGCCCTTTGTTTAGTCACAAGGCTTTAAACGTCAGCGAATATCATGCGCGAAATTTGTCCCGATGTGTACGGGCCTTAAGAACGTCTTTCTCCACTGAGAGGAGAAACTCAAATAAACTAAAGGAAAATAAGGAAAACCTTTCCAGCAGATCATTGAGCTTTTTGTGGAGAAGGATCAACACATGGACTCAAAAAGTAAGGCCAAACAAGTTTTCAATATTTGTTTTTTAAAAATAACATTGAAGTAAGTGGGTAAAAATGTAAGTACAATAATTTGTTATATTATTTATGATCATTTTCACAGACATTTGATAACATTGATTAAAGCTCCAGAATTTGAAGTTGGAAAAATTCCAGAAATAGTTACTGAGGGTCAAATGTGTGCTGAACAAATCTGTATTATTCTTTAATTTGTTTACAGTACATGTGAATAATTTATACACAAGAGGAGTGTTCTATCCATGTCTGTAAAAGAAATATTCTCTGTAGGACAAATATCTTCTTGTGTGTATTTTATAAGCTATTAGCTGCTGTTGTATGAATGCTAAAATATTCAGTTCTTTCATTGTAAATCTGACTCCAGAGGATTCAGTGCCTCACCAGCCATCAACCTCACCGCATGTCACTGCTTTGTTGTCAGCATCAATGAAAGAAAAAGACAATTGGATAATTCGAATGCTGTGTGTTGACATTGTTACACAAAGATAGTGTATGCCACAGATCTGTTAATGGTCTTAAAACTGCATCACCCGACTGTAACAACAAAATAAATGTGCAAGTACATTTTTCAAGCCAGTGTTAATTATCCAAAGTTTTTAGTTCCTGGTAGTTAATAGTTTTTATTATTTTATTTAGCAGATCACCTACAGAGGTCAATTTTATTTATTGTTATATCAAACTAATAAATGCATTTTGCAAGTTATTTTTTACTGCCTTTTTTGTACTGAAAAAAATACAGAAAATAGATAAAAACTTTATTAACCTCCCAAATGAGAAATTTAGGTGTCCGGCAGCAAAACACACAAAATATATAATAATAAAATAATAATTCATAAAGGAGCAGGTCATATCAGGCAGATTTGTTAAACAGCCGTACCGAACCGACATGCATCGAACCGAGCTCTATGAGACTCTGAATGGAACCGAATGGAGATTTTAGCGTATCGTCACACTCCTAATCACAGCTCATTTAACATTAATAAACTAATATACAACAGCAAAACACAACAAACCTTTGTGTTGCAGCAGAGCAGACAGACACACGAATCATAACCATTTTTACAAGTTAAGGCAGAGCAAAAGTTAAAGAAGAAAATCTTAAAAATGATGTTATTTGCAACATTTGGGCCTTCTTTAGTTTTTGTCATCGACCAAAAAAGTTTTCCTCGGCAACATCGTTGTTGTAGGGCAGGTAGCCCTACTATATTTTCAGATATTTTTGGCATTTAGCATAAATGCCCTCACGAAGGCATCAGTCCATCGACTAAACCAACTGTTTACTGTTGACAACATTGTTTTGTGTTCCCATTTTTTATTTGAGCATTTCACTGAAAACTTAACCCAAAAGAGCATGATTTCTATATATTTATTAAAATGTAGGTTATAGACTGTCACCGTGTGACGGACTTTTAAAAAAGTTTTATTAAGTAGATTCATCAGAAGTTCACAACCATCACAAAGCCGTCTTCTCTGCCGCTAACACAAAGCTCCACTGCTCCTAGTCTGCCTGAGAAAGCAGCGACGTCATCGCCCCGCCTCCTCGCTGGAAATGCTTTTTAGAAATGAATATTGAGACAATGTTCGCAGGGTGGATGTGACAACACAAATACAATCCCCTCTTTGCATTTTAATGTTTGTTAGCTGTTTAATATTTAATAAATATTGCTTGAAAGGGAGTGGAACGAAGCAAACTCATATAATCCCACCCCTGTTCTGCCGTAACCATTTTAATACATGATTTATCATTATCACTTTTATCAGACAGAATTAAGAATCTTAAAATATTTATAAAGCACATGACAAAGATGAATTACCTAATTATTATGTAAAAATAACTTTTAGAAATCAACATGGCAATGAAGTATCCAAAATATATGCAGATTATGTTACTTATAATATGCAGATTATGTTACTAATATGCAGATTATGTTACTTATAAAATTCATTGGTATGATTAAAAATAATACTATATCAGTAAAAACACAACACTGTTTCAGAAATTTTCATAACAAAATTTGATCAAGTATCAAAAGTTAATATGTGCAAAATGATGTTACATTAGGAAAAATAATGAATCAATTTATCAATTTTTTGGAGCAAGTGAAGTAATATCATTAAAAGGCAATCAATTTAACCATTTTCAATAATTGATTAATCTTTTGTTTTATTATTTTTTATGTTAAAGTAATGCTGTGAAGTAAAATAAGAAGGGTCCATATTTTGTCGAATGACCAAGGTTGGTATTCCTTCTTTTGCTGATTAACAGCCGTTCTTCTGGGTTTAAACAGAGTTAATGATTCTTCTCCATGTTATGTCTGCAGACATTAGACAGGTCCATATCCTTCTTCAGCTGACATCAGCGGCGCGTAAGAGTTGAGGTCAAGTTGTCTGCATGTCGGAACTCTGCTGAGAATCAGGTTACTTCAGACTGATGAGTGATGAATAGGCGTCAAATTTCTTGAAATTATTTGGCTCTTTGATTTGTTACTCCATGTTGTTTCAGACAAATACTTCTCAAAGTCTTTCATGGTGTTCACAACCAGAACCTTGGACCGGTCTGGTGGACTGAGTGGTTTGACGTAAATCCTGCAACCTTTAACCCAAGTGTTCTCAATCTGCTTACGCTTCCTGAGAAGCCTGGCATGTTTGGCGATTTCAGCATTTCAGATGGTCATTCAGATAAACAGCAGATCCTTTCAGATTTTTACGCTGATTCATCAGAGCTAGCTTGTGTTTGTGATTCACAAACATGATGAGGATTGCTGGTTTATTTTGAAAATGATAAAGCATTTCTGCTTTTGACTTTTATATTTAATTATGCTACAGAATCGCTTCCATAGAAAAATCCACCTTCACCAACAGATTTGGAAAAGCCGGTCTGCTGCGTGACGGAGAGGACATTGTGAGCTCAGGAGTGAATTTACGAAAATTTAAGTTATAGTTCTCCTACACATCCTGCCTTTATAGTTAGAGTAAAACATTTGATCCATCCAAAATGCTACTTTTTTCAAAGGTGACGCAAAAATTTCATTGGATTATTGTTGGTAATGATGTCCATGATCATCTAAGCAGGTTTGATGAAAAATGACTGCAAAAAATACTCTAACCATGTATTTACCTAATATGGATGTTTATAAACATGTTATACTCTGACTATGAATGAGGAGGCCTGAATTGGTCGATTATGTCAATATCTGTAATTTTCTACAGTCAGTAGATACTGACTGTAGATACTATACGTACAATCACCACACATTCCGCAGCTTCTGGTAAGGGGATTAGGGGGTGCTGTTGCTGCAATGCCCGTTCTCTGCTGGGGTCCCGCTCTGTGGTCTAATAGCCATGGAGTGGGCCCTAGGCCGCTCTGTGTTGAGCATTGTGGTTATGGCCCCTGTGTTCGGGCTGGGCCTTGGAATGAATGGATCCCCATGATATTGTTTCTCTCACAGCAGAACCAAGCCAGACCCTCTTTTAGCTGGAGTTCTTTGTTTTTGTTCAGGGTTCTACTGGGGGAACTGGGTGGGTGGGGGTCCCTTGAAGTCCCATTGAAGTGTGTGTGGTGAAAGAGTCAGGTCGTAGGTGGGTTCGTAGATGAGTTAAAATGCAAGCAGGATCTGAAGAAGCCTTCTAGCAACTAACAAACAGCTAACACAGGAGTGATGTTTACTTTTTAAGACAAAACTAAATCACAAACTTAGTGCAAAAGGTCAGCAGCAAGTGCCCTAACCCTTCTCCTCAATAGCCAGTCGCATATGTTCTACCAGCCTTCTTTTTTAGTTTGAATTTTACAATAGTACACAGATTTTGAATTGGTTTCTTCATCGTACCAAATATGGCTAATCAGACGATCAACCACCTTTCTTGAAAGAATGTCCCTTACACGTTGAAGAATAGCTTCTTCCACATGGGGAAAGTCTTTGGAAAAATCTCATTTTAGATTCTTTAGTGCTTTCTCCAGCTTTTTTTCTACTATAAGTAGCCTTTTTTTGGGTCTTCACAGCAATTCGGCGCATTACTGCCTCAGCATCAATGTTGGGGCAATGGGCTGACTCAGTTTCTTTCCTCAGAACTTCAGTAATGTCCAGACTGAAATATCGACTGTACTGTCTTTCCAGTGCTACAACAATCTGTGCCAGACATGCACTCATCATGGTGGCAAAGAGAGACCTATCAGCTCTAATCTGTTTGCTCAGCTGTTGGACAGAACAAGTTAAAAAAAACAAAAAAAACAAAGAGAGAGATGTATCACCTGCCTATATCTTGAGCTTCTGCATTGACAAATCCTGTAGTTCCCCACCAAAGAAATCCTTTTTCAAGACGAATGATTCCAAAGAAACCTCCACATAAGTCTTGATGGTTTCAATTACATTCCTCAAAGTCTCAATCCCATCAACATGGCTCACAGTTTGAGTACCAGCAGCAGTATAATAATTTTCACATCCAAGGTCCAGACAAAAATATTCCAATTAAACCTAGCACTTGCATTTCTACCTTGCCAGTAGCTGAACCAAAGTCAGACAATATGGCAGACTGATAATCTCCACAGGAAACAGTTCCTGTGGAGAAGAATTTGATTTGGAATTTGGAGAAGACTTTGATGTCAAGAGTTTGTTCATTTATATATTATTCATGCCAGAAACGGGGGTTACATTTGTCTTGCTTTTGATAAAAAAAGCAAAATTTGCTTTAAGTTGTCTGCTGTTTGTACTTATTGCTTTCCTTAAGTGTGTGTGTGTGTGTGTGGGGGGGGGGGGGGGGGGGAAAAAATTGGAAATCGAATAAAAAAATTAAATCGGAGATTTTATTTTTAGGCCATATCGCCCAGCCCTAACAGTCAGTCTTAGTTGTGTTGGCTGCATGTTCTTCCAAGAGGAGCCAATTATTTCCTTGTGCCGATAGCTTAAGGGATCATTAATAACGCTAGCGATTGCGCATGTAGCAATTCATGTTGTATGAGTGCATAATTTTTGCCAATTTGTCCTTTAGTGTGCGGTTCATGCGCTCCACCCTCCCCTGACTTTGAGGATGGTAAACGGAACCAAAACGATATTGGAGTCCTAACATTCTCCACTTTCTGTAAAGCCGCGTTAGAGAAGTGGGTGCCATTGTCGGAACGAATAATTGCTGGAAACCCATGCGTGGGGATGTAATAATTAACTAAAGCTTTTATGACGGACGTTGCATCCTCCTTCGCGCAGGGGTATGCTTCGGGCCAGTCTGTAAATGAATCAGCAATTACCAAAAGGTATATTTGGATGACATGATCAATCACATTAGTGAAATCTATAGAGACCTATAGAGCCAGGGTGCCAGGGATAGGCTTAAGGGTGGGCTTGACATCAAAATACTGACAGGTTGAACTTTCATTTGTGGGTTGCCATGCGAGGACGGTCATATTGGAGTGTCACCAATTGGCCAACCAAGGTATCATTACCTGCGCGCCCAGATGGTCTGGGCCGTGAGCATACAGCATAGCTGATTGGAATATTTCCCCCCTTTGGTAAAGCGGGACAATCATTGGGACCTCTCCAGATCCCATCAGATCCCCGGGTGGCGCCATTCGTTATCCAGAATTACTCCTCCTCTGGTGATGTTGCAATTAGGTAGTGAGGTCTACCTGAGAAAGAAGGCCATCAGGAGAAACTACAGAAACCAGTTGAAAAACAGGGATCTACCCAGCCGCCTGTTTGGCTGCTTGGTCAGCCTTGTTATTACCTTTTGTGATGGGTGTGTTTGCTTTGCTGTGAATCGCTGTCTTTACAATCGCCACTGAAGAGGGCAAAGTAAAACTCTGTCCCAGTCGTTCCATCAGTTCCCTATGCGATCGTAGTCCCTTTTGCTGTGACAAAGCCAGTACATTTCAAACAGGCCAGATCCAAAACTGCTGCTCCAACAGCGTCTGCAGAATTAGAGTAAATAGTTATTGATTGACCTTCAGAGTGTTTGAGGGCCAGGCAAAGCGCAAGGCCCTCTGCCGCCTGCGCTGAGGGGTGTTGTTTAAGCAGCTGTGTGATCACTGTTGAATAAGAGTCGGGACCTATCATCTCCACAACTGCAGAAGCTGCTCGCAGGGAACCATCTGAATGTTTAAAACAGCAGCCGTCCAAGAAAACTACATGACCTTCCAATAGGGGAGTGGTAGAAAGATCGAAGCAAGGTTTAAGATCACCCTGGACCTCCTCTTCATAGGAGTGGGAAGTTCCACTCATTCCCCATGTTTCTGCCATGTTCACCCCACTAGAGACATATTGTATGTGAGGAGCTGTAAGGACCCTCATCACACGAGTTTTTCTAAGGTAGGTGAGGGTGAAAGCAGAGGAGGCCACGAAGACCGATACCGATTGGTCCGTCAGAATGAATAATGAGAGGATTTCCCATATCGAGGTGAGCTGTCTTCTGAATTATGTGAGCCAAGCCGGCAGCGAAACGAGTGCAATGGGGTTGGCGTTGTTCCATGGTGTCTAGGGTAACACATCAGTAAGACAGAACTTGGCTAATGCCTTGTACTTTCTGGTAAAGGACAGCATTCACTACCTTTTCTGATACAGCAACGTCTAAATAGAACGGTTGACTGTAAACTAGGGTGGCCAGGGCAGCCGCTGAGGTCAATGGTTGAACTAGAGAGAGATGACAGCAGCCGAAGCTTCTTTGATCCGGTCCAAAGGGGGAATTAAGTTTTTCATACCCTTCTCCCTAACTAGAGCTCACTGAGGGGACCGTCCCGGTGACAAAACATGGGATTTAGTTCCCACTATATCCACAAAGACCCAGAAACAAGAGCATTTCTTTCACTGTATTTGGCTTAGGGTGATTTAAGATGACATTGCGATGAGCATGGCGGACCCCTGGGGGGAAACTAGCCTTCCCAGAAATGAGACCATCTTCCTGCAACACTGTAGCTTTTTCTTTGAAACCTTGAACCCACATTCATGTAACTTCATCAGGAGTGTCATAGTGGCTGCCAAACATAAGTCTGCTGTTCCAGCGTCTCTGCGTGCCTTGGCCAGCATGGTGTCCTTTTTTCCCCCCTTTCCTGTGTGTATTGTTTCAGCAGCGTTCAAAATAAGCGGTTATCCGGTTGTCCGAGACAACCAGATTTCACAGAGGACAACCAAAAATGGACTTGATGGTTGTCCGTGTGACAACCTGGTCTTTTATTCAACATTTTGGTATTTTTCCACAATTTTTCAAGTTTCAAAGATTAGTTTTCTGCAACCTTTGAATTGAGACGTAAGCAGCAAATTCTTTCCCCTGACAAACGAAGTGCGTGCATGCTAGCGAATCCTTTCTACATGTGCACTTTTTAATAAAAATTATTCAAATAAAGGTGTTGAACAACAGTACCTGGCACGATAGCAGAAAAGACTGACATGAGCTGAAAAAAAACTTTTTCCATGGAATTGATATGATATTCTAAATTATTGCAACAGTCTTTGTATTTTATATTCTTTAAGCAACAGTTATCAAACCCAAAGAAAAAACCCCCAATATATTTAAATCTGTGTAAAGATACTAGTTATAAAGATATTAGTTTCAAGTTTTTGGCAATACTTTGTGTAACCAGATGCTTCAATCTTTAGTAAAATGTTTATTTTTAATATTTAAAGAGTTTTTTAAATGTCGATCATCAGAGGCATTTGATATTAGATGTATAGAAGAAATAAAGATTTAAGTACTGAAGTCTGAGTAGGTTTTGTTGCTGTTGAATATTGGTATCGAAGGACAACCAAAAATTGGGGAGGACTACCAAGTTTACTTGGCAGGTTGTCCAGAGGACAACCATTTTTTTACCCTTATTTCTAACGCTGTTTCAGTACATGTAATATATGTCGCCTAAAACGTGCAGTCTCGTCAGCCAGCAGATGGGAATATCTTCTTAATTCATCCTGTACTTTTTCTGGCAACGAATTTATTAAAGAGGTTCGGAAAAGTACCTCTTATTCGGACTTATTTGGTCAATCCATCATTGGACACAATTTCCATAATACTTGGCTGTGTCCAGACCTGGGGTCCAGGGGACCAAGGTGGGAGCTGTGTCTAAAGTTTTTAGAAATTTTTCTCAAATTGCGGCAAAAAGTTGATGACTCACCAGTCCTAAAGGATTACATGAAGGTATGCCAGATTTGTTAGCTACAGCCTCTACTCTTTTGGCCTCCCCATTATTACAACAGATGCCTGTCTCATATTTCCCAAACTAAGTTGTGTCCTGCTGTAAGAGAAATAAATCTATTGATCCAAGCATGGCCACCCTGATGTAAAGGTGGCAGCTGATCACACAGCCCTGCCATGTCTCTGACTGAGAAGGGTACGTATGGACCGAGTACGCCACCTCCTGCATCCATCAGGGGCATCTGAGTCATGCTTCGCAACTTCATCTGGTGTGTTTTAGCGGCCCTCCACCTGACCAAGGAGTGTCTGTCATGACCGCTCCCTCTTCTTCTTAGTCTGAGGTGGAGCTGTTGCCCTGTATGGCTGCTTCCCCAATTTTCCTACACTGATCATTACTCTTAACTTTAGATTTGGCTCTATTCTGTGTTTCTAATTCTCTTTTCTCTGCCTCAGACTGAGGCAGACTGATGATGTCATTGGGCCTTGACTGTTGTCTGAACTCCTCATGAATTTTCTCCATCTGTTCATGTAGGTCTCGGCTCCATTTTCCTCCACACTCGGGCTCTTGTTGTTCTTCGTCATCATTTCTCTCTTCATCTTGATCACTATCTCTTTCCCAGTGCTGTTGTTGTTTTCACTGTGGTGGAGTATGCAGGAATGTAACTCCCCCTCCCCGAGCGCCTGCAGTTAGCAATCTGCCTGGGTGCCTCCTGTTAGATCTCTGTCATTGTATAAGAGGAAGGGGGTGGAGCAGAGGGAGAAAGGCTGCTCAAACTAGGGTGGATGCTGATTGGGGGAGGATTCTGTTGCCTCCCCTTGCTCTGCCCCCTCTGGGGTAGAGTGTCTCCTTTCTCCTCAGCCCTAAGTTTTCCCTTGACTAGTAAACTTCCTTCTTTTCTCACCGTCTGAAGTGCTGCGGCTGCCAGTGTGATGAGATGAATGCGCTGTCTTTTCCTTTCCAGCTTTTTGCCTTGGCTCATTCTCCTTCTCTCTGTTTGGGATCCTTCCAATGCTTTTTTCTTCAATTTTTGACATCCACTTACTATTTTCCTTTCTTCCTCTCGCCAGTATTCCGCAATTTCCGGTCACGTCCAGTCATCCTTTACTCTCCTTTTAATCAGTTCTTCCTTACCTTCAGTCCAAAACTGTTCCATCTTCTTTCTTTCTTTCTTTCTCTTGTCTTCCTCCATGCCTCCATGCCTGCCAAAGCAAATGTTCGTTCTGTAGTTCTTTATTTCTTGTTGCTAGGTCCAACAGGGTTCACAGTGGGAGTTTGTTTTTCTTCCTCTTCCGGACATGTCACTGGCACGTCAAAAGAAAACCTCATCCTCCTGGATGAAAAAGTTTACCCCTTGAAATGCGTCTTGTTTTCAAGCAGAAATATGTTGTTTAAATCCAAACTCCACTTTTTGTTATTGTTTTGTTAATGTTTTAATATTATGCTTATCTGTGATGAAAAACCACAAGCTCTGCTCTGTTCTGCTCTCCTCCTCCTTCGTCCTACACTACATCTGAAGGGTTCATTTTGAATGTTACAAGACGCCCTCTGCTGCAAGACATTTGCGCCCACATCTTGCTACAGAAATACAAACACGAGTACCCCTTAATTTTTGTTCCTTTATTTTTTTTATTTGTTTTTTATTTTTGTGTGTGTGTTATGTTCATTCATTTTTTGTTATTTGTTTTTTTTCTTTCTATTTTTTACGTTTATATGTTATGTTTGGCAATGGTGAATGATATTCAAGGTAATGTTGATTATATAGTTACTGTTTGTTTTTTTATGTATGATACCTCAATTGTCAATAAAGTTAAAAAAATAAAATAAACAGGCGCCCACACCTCTTTGCGGTAGTCTTTGGACCATACAAATATGTGCATCCACATTTGGTATTTATTTTAATTTAAAAGCCATTATTTTGTAGTAATTAAAATAATTATTCTTCAATGCATTATTAATACGGAGCCCGTGTCCTGACATTAAGATATAAAAATATATCTTGTTCCCACAGATTAATATCTTGTTCCCACAGATTATTATCTCGTTCGCACGAAAAAGTATTCCGTTCCCACAAGATACTATTGCGTTCCCTCACAATACTATTCTGTCCCCTCGAAATGATTAACTCGTGCGAACGCAATAATTATGTAGTTCAAACGCAATAATTATTCATGTCATAAGTCATTCACACGGATATGCTCTCTGTACGCCGGCAAAAGCCACTTTCAGCGGTAACTTCCGTGTCTCTGTGACCCATTTTCGTTCAAAAAAGGAACATGAAGAACAAAAATGATCACTTTATTACTGTCTCAATGAATATAAGAAAAATACCAATAGATTTATGATAACTAGGCTGCTTTGTCATACGATAGCTTCATTGGTCTTGTTAAACCTTGTTCACAGGGACACGGTGATTGGCCAATGATTGGGCGCTGTGCATGCTGGGAAACGTGACGTACTGCTATTGTTGTTATGCTACGAGCTAAAGGTAAGTGCATTAGGCGAGGCAGGCAGTTTAATATGATATTTTTCAGATTTTCATCGAGACAATAACAGATCGACCATTCTTGCTTTTATTTTTACCCCTATTGAATGCTCACAGAGATACAGAAGTAGCGGCAGGAAGCGGCTTTTGCAGCAAGATGACGGAGGGCGTACCAGGGGCCTGTTTCAGAAAGGAGGTTAGGTGTAAACTCTGAGTGCTTTAACCCTGAAATCAGGGAAACCCTGGGTTTTCCGTTTCAGAATGGGAGGTTTATTAAACCAGAGTAAACAGAGTAAGTCAAACCCGTTTCTGAAAGAGAGGTAACTTATACTCGGAGTCAGTGTCCATGGTTACTTATGCTGTGAACCTAACCTGGTCGGGAGCAGGTTTTATTCTCTAAACTCAAGGTTTCTGCCGGTCCCCTCCCCCTTTTTAAAGACGAAGCGGTATTCTTCGCTTTAACCTTCATTGCCCAAATTTCCGTCACGCAGAGACGGTCTAAGTGACAAGAATGGCTTGTTCTTTTTTGGAGGACCCAATAGACGAGGAGGCTGCATTAATTCGTAGAGAATTATATTTACGTCGTATGATGATTTTGAGACCTAGACTCGATTTTTTTGTCATTTCCCCATTACGTTTTTGTTTGACCATTACCGTTTTTCGTTGCAGTCAATTACATATATACAATGAAAACAACATTAGATATGTATTGCTAGGGCTGGGCGATATGGCCTAAAAATAAAATCTCCGATTTTATTTTTTTTAATTCGATTTCCGATTTTTTCCCGATTTTTTCCCCCCCACCCTACTTAAGGAAAGCAATAAGTACAAACGGCAAACAAGTTCAAGCAAATGTTGCTTTTATTTAATCAAACCCAAGACAAATGTAACCCCCATTTCTGGTATGAATAATAAATAAATGAACACACTCTTGGAATCAAAGTTAAGTATAAAATTTTTCTTCTTACTCCCTTTTTGGACTTGTGTTTAAATAATTTTGTCTTGTTTTATATAATTTTTTTTCTTGTTTTTGTCTAATTTTGTTATTCTAAACTTTTTTTCACTTATCCAAAATAAAAAGGTTACTTCCTTAATTAAAATCCCAGCTGTGTTTTAAATCACACTTTGTAGTCTAGCCTAAAAGGAGACAAACATTCACCTTGACAGTAGCACCATTTTCTAAAGGATTAACAATACAGCTCATATCTGGGCTCTAAGGTTTTAATTAAATTAATAAACCCCATCTTCTCCACGGAGATGATGATGAAGCAGGTCAACACCCCCCCCCCCCTCGCGGCCGCCTTCTCCGAAAACTAAACGCCGCCGCGTCGCAAATGAATATATCGGTAAAAGTAATAATTACAACGCAGTAACAACTAACTAACTACACAGGCGTTGTAGAATCAGTGTACGGGGGCGTGCGTGTTTAAGAGGACTGAGTGCGTGCCACGCGAGCGCGCGTGATAGCCCTTGACTCCGATGGGCTTTAGGCAGCGTGGGGGGGGGGGTCTATTCCTCCACGTATGTGGCAGTAAACCCAGACCAATTCCAAACAAGAGATGATTTTATTCCTTTGTTGGGAACAAACTTCCCACTATGACCGGTAGCCATGCTGTAGCTAGCTGCTTCGTGTGTCGATTATCGCGTGTCGCCGTGTGACACTAACGCTACGGAAGCTCTGGGGAGCCAAAAATGAGCCACATTAAAAACTCGATTTAGTTATTTTTGAAATCGCCCGTAACAAAAAATTCGAATTAATTCATTTGATCGATTTATCGCCCAGGCCTATGTATTGCTATGTAGATGTTTCATATGTCAAATATTGTCAACAAAGCCTACATCCATGACATGCTCAAATTTGACCTGATTGAATTATGTTTTTATACTTCATTTTTAGCTGCTGCCATGTTCTTTTAATTCCTGCAGGATTGCATCTACATGAAAATGAAATCAGGGACATTGAATTAGATTAATGTAACAATTACTTTTTGGAAACACAATTTGCTAGCACTGCTTACTTTCTTAATCCCATATAAACCTATACCACTTGATCAATACAGGGGTAGTGTTGCAGTGTGTGTGTGCTGAGCGGGGTGCGATCCACGAGAGACAATAATAAAGAGAAGGTGTCATTCCCAGAATAACTGTTTTGGAGTCATTCTTATTCCGCTCTGGAGGTTGAGGGTTTCGAACGGGAAGTGAACCCCGAAGGAGAATTCCCTTCGGCCCTGAAGGAAATCTCCCCTGCGCTTCTGACCACTGTCGGAAAGACGAGAGAAAAGAAAGGAGAAGTCTTCGCGCAGCGAAAGGTTCAACAGTAGACAAAAGTTCACTTTTAAAAACACAATTGCATCTATTAATATTAAACTGACCAACGTTTGCAAGAGGGGAAAGTTAACAAAAAAGTCCTCTAAACATTACCGACGTTAAATGCATTTTCCCCCCCCAGATTGGTTCTGTACACTATGCAGCATTTCATGCATTTACACCAGGAATAACACTTCAAAAGTACACCTAAATATCGCCATTTTTTATTTCACTCCTTACGCTATTTAAAAAGTTATTTATTACAGCCAATATTTTATAACAATGATTTAAATGCAAACTTAGGCATTAACTTGTGCAGCTATGTTTTCCACGCTAACTGTCTCTGTTTTGCAGATGCAGCGGTGTTGCTTTTCTTCTGGAATATGTGCTCATATTCACTGTAACTCTGCAGCAGCACGTCAAGTTCAGCTGGCGAAAAATACGCAGACCTCTTTTTTTCACGGTTGCCATGGTGACTCGTGATATCTGCGCTCCATTGATAATGGCTTCTTATAGACGCGGTGCGCACGCTCACCTCCGAATCAGTCCACTCAGAGTTGATTGATCTAACGCGGATCAGCTGCTCTGAAACTGAAAACTCAGAGTTGTTAATCTCTCGATTGACCAACTCAGAGTTCAAGTTCAACCTCAGAGTTGGTTGAACCTCCTTTCTGAAACAGGCCCCAGGAATACAAAAACAAAACAAAAACTCACTGTGGCTTGGCGAGGGATATGGAACGAGGACGCTAAGACATGAAGCCGTTAACACCATGACAAAAGCTAATGGACCAGCGCCAGAGGAAGGCAGAGACAAGACTTCTATACAGACAGGGCAGACAAGACACAGGTGAACACGATCAGGGCAGATGGGGACCAAAGGAAGTACAACTCAAGACATGACAAGACAGGAACCCTTTCAAAATAAACCAGGAAACAGAACCAAACAAGACAGAACAAGAACAAAAGCAAAAACCAAGACAAAACAAACTCAAACCATGACAATCATATCCCAAACAAACTCTTCGGTAAGGTCGGGGGACTGGAGTTTTTGCTAAAGTGTGATTATAATACATCAAATATACCAATGAAACTATCAAACTCTTACAAACAAGCCTTAGAATTTGGGAAGATGCTTTTCAACCATAACTTCTCCCCTCACAACACTGTTTTATGGAACAACAGATTTATAACTGTAAACAAGAAATCCTTGTTTATGTCTGAATGGTATGATAATGGTGTGTGTTTTGTTCATGACTTGATGTGTACTAATGGAAGGTTCTTATCATACTATGAGTTTAACTAAATACAAAATGAAGGATTCTAGTAACTGTTATAACAAAGTCTGTAAAGCAATTCCCATACGTTTACTTAATCTTATTCATAATATACTACAATACAATGAAATCAAACCACAATTTCCAGAGCTGAAAATTAACAATATTCCCCTAAAAGATAAAAAATGCAACAATAAATTAGTAACTCTAACCTTTAAACAAATAATTTTCTGCAACTTTAGTATAAACAATAGAGGCGACTTATAAACCACCCTAATGGACAAATCTTTTTCTTTATACACAAAGTACCCACTTCTGCCTAAAATGAAAGAAACACATTTTAAAATAATATCCAAAATGTACCCGGTTGGAGATTTTTTTGCATAAAAGATTCCAATTCCAAACCATTCATATTCTGTTAATCTGAAACTGAAACATTAGAACATCTCTTTTACAGTTGCAACCAGATACAAATATTTTGGACTGATAATCACAATTGGTTGTCACTCAAAGTTTTAAATATTCACTTTTTTTCCTTATCTGATGTTCTTTTCTATATGGAAAATCTGGACTCGGGAATTTCCAATGTCATTAATGTTGTTATTATTTTATGCAAACATTTCATTCATTTATGTAAATGGCAAAATACACGCCCTTTGTTTAGTATCTTTCTGAATTATTTTTCTGATAATTACAAGTGTCTAAAATGCATTCCAAACAAAAACAAGAAAACTACAGTCATTTTTCAAAATATATCAAAATTATTGTAATTTTGAATTGTTTTTTTGCCTTTGCCTATTTTTTTTATTTTGTTTTTTCTATATGTGCATTTATAAAGTTTGTTCACCCTAACTTGGTTTGTATATGAGCATTTATAAAAAAAAAAGAAGAAAAAAACAGGCACACATATTATTAAAAATATTACTGTTGTTTGGTCTTATATGTGTGTTGGATATTAACAATTGTTTCTTTATTGTGCAACTGAATGTGAATTTCTGTAAATTGAAAAATGTACAATAAAGTTTATTGGGAAAAAAAGCTGATCCAGCTGCAAACTGCAAAGGTTACGAGCCCAAATCTGAGTACCTGATTGGTTGATGATGCAGCAATCTCACCAAAGTCCAGACTTCAGCGGCAGAAAATCCCAACAGATCCACTTTCTTCTCCAGACTCATTAAAGCAGTTGTTGACAAACTTTTGATCATCAAGTCAAAAACTTCCGTGTTTTCTTGGAAAGACTAACCAGACAGAAAGTTGGTCTTTCACTAACAAATCCCTCCTTTATTTTCAGCCTTCACCCTCATACTAAGAATTGTAATGCAGCAGATGCCAAACCACGGATGTGGATCAGTAAAAGCAGATTGAAATATTATATACAGAAGAAATATTTAATTCTGTTAGATGTTAACACTCTCAGAGCTGGA
>JAUDJI010000035.1:0-68265 GCA_037389245.1 Oryzias sinensis
TTCCTTTATGTTGTTATTCTGATGTTGGAGGTTGTTTTAACCCAACAGTTAATTCCGATAAAGTACTTCATTTTTCCCTTTAATATAAACCATGAATGAAGAGAAAGTAAATTATTTAAGTACTAAAATCTGAGGTCAGTCGATTACTGAAATATGTAGCATTATCATTAGTGTCCTTACAAGTCTTTCTCTTATTCTCTTCCTCAATTATTGTTTTACTCAAGAAAACTGGTTCTTTGCATCTTTATTACCATTTAGTGTATTTTTGCTCTTAAAAAAGTCATTTTAGTTTAAGGAAGCTAGTTTAGTTTTAGCAAATATTTCCACTTTTTGACTTTTCTTCACTCTGTTTATTCTTCACCATCTTCACAGCTTCAGCTGTCAGCTTTCAAATATTATTTTTGCATAAAATTGAACTATAAAACTGAATTTTCATTTTTTTAAATAAAATAAATCTGTTAACAAATCAATTTACACCAACATTGTTTTTACTTCCTAAGGAATCTTCAAATGAAAACATATTTTTATCAAAAACAAAATGGAATCATCTTTATCCTTTTAATAACCTACTTTTACAAATCACATCTTTTTTTAAACATAAAAAATATGTAATTTATAAAATAGACTGACTATATAAGGTAAACAACAGTTTTAAAGTTAAAGTAGGACATGTTTTTGCCAAACTTACAAAAATGAAATATTACCTCCAAACTGAAACATGAAAATAAAGATGAATTCCAGAAGTAGAGTCATTCTTATTTTGTTGGTCTCTCACTGTAAATGTTCATTTCCTTTGACGATGACTAAATAGAAAAGACAGTTTTGGCTCCTCCCACTCAATATTTTAGTGTTAGCACATGTGTGAGTGATGGCAGAGTGAAAGGATGAATCACAGATTAAAAATTACACAAAATTAAGTTTCTGAAGGTAAAAATGAAATAAAAGAAGACATTTGATGTCATTACATTTGAAGATAAAGCTCAAAAGTTCATTAGTTTAGTATTATAAAACGGAAGTCTATCTTTTCTTGTCAGAAGTGTCCTAAAGAGGAAATGCTGTTTGTTCATTTCCTGTTCTCACTACATGATTCTTAATCTGCTCTGTAATGAACTTTATCCACATTAACTTTTGCTCAGAAACTGTCTGATTTTGATCTTTTGTAACAAACTTGATGTTTCATCAAAGCAGCAACTGAATCGACTGTGATTACAAGAACAAGTCCGTCTTCTTTCACTCTAACTGGTCCAGTCTGGTGAAGGAAGAAGCCTGCTTTAAAAAATGTGATTAGATTTGATCACAGCTGGACTCAGTCTGCAGACGCTAACGTCACTGTTTGCTGGGAGCGAAACATTTTCTTTTTCCTAGGTGGGGGCCTTGCAAAAAAATAATTAAGACGCACTGAATTAAAGAAACACACAGGAGGGAATAGGATCACAAACAAAAAGAGGCTAAAAGTGTCTTGATGTTTATCATTATAACTTTAACACATAGATGTTTGTTTATCCGAAGGACTCAATCTGTCCACACACACTTATCCACACTCACAAAGGCAGGGCTGCCTTTTATGACCGGTTCTAATTATAGTTTTTATGGACAGAATTTCTAGGCGCAGCTAGGGGCCAGAGGGGGTCTGGTTCTGGGGGCCACAGGATTTCCTCCCTGCTCTTTGCAGGCAGATGATGTTGTCCTGTTGGCTTCCTCCAGCTGAGACCTCCAGCGTGTATTGAAGCAGTTTGCTAGAGTGTGGAGTGGCTGGGATGAGGGTCAGCACCGCAAATCTGAGGCCATGGTTCTCAGCCAGGTAGTTTGTCATCTCTCGGTGGGTGGAGTGTCCCTGCCCCAGGTGGAGGAGTTTAGGCAAGGCAAGTTTATTTGTTTAGCACAATTCGTACACAAAGTAATTCAAGGTGCTTCACAAAACAGAAAAATGCATGAAAATCACAATACATCATAGAAATAATCAACGTAAAATTTACTTTAAAAGAAAAGCAATTTTTGAAAATTGATTTAAAAATAAAGGAAAGGAAAGGAAAGAAAAGTGCAGATAGGACCTTTCAGTCATATACACGGCTAAACAGAAATGTTTTAAGTCTAGATTTGAACATGAACACAGAAGAGGCCTGTCTTACGCCTTCAGGGAGGCTGTTCCAGATTTTAGCTGCAGAATATTGAAACGCTGATTCCCCTTGTTTAGTTCTGACTCTTGGTATCAACAGGAGGCCGGCCCCTGAGGTCCTCAGAGTACGAGATGGTTCATATGGCACTAACATGTCAGAGATGTACTTTGGTGCTCGGCCATGGAGAGACTTGTACACAAGCAAAGCTGCTTTGAAGTCTATTCTTTGCGGTACAGGGAGCCAGTGCAGAGACCTGAGCACAGGACTAATGTGATCATACTTCCTGGTTCTGGTCAGGACTCGAGCAGCAGCATTCTGGATGTACTGAAGCTGTTTTACAGCTCGTTTGGAGAGGCCGGTGAGCAGGCCGTTACAGTAGTCTAACCTACTGGAGACAAATGCATGAATAAGTATCTCCAGGTCTGGTTTTGACACTATGTTTTTGATTTTGGCAATGTTTTTCAGATGGTAAAATGCTGATGTTACTGACTTGATATGGCTGTTAAAGTTTAGGTCAGAGTCCATGATTACCCCTAGATTTCTGACATTTAAGAGACAGAGAATGAAGGTAGCTACTGACTCTTTCTCTTTGTTTCTGTGGGCCAAAAACAATAACTTCGGTCTTGTTTGAGTTTAGCTGGAGAAAGTTGTTCTGCATCCACGCGCTGATCTGTTGGAGGCAGTGGCTGAGTGAATCCACGGGCCCATATTCACCTGTTGTCAGTGACACATAGATCTGAGTATCATCTGCATAGTTGTGATAAGATATGTTATTACTGCGTATTAACTGCCCTGGTGGCAGCATGTAGAGGTTGAACAGAAGGGGTCCCACGATCGATCCCTGGGGCACACCACAATTCAAGCCCATGTAGTCTGAGACACAACTCCCAATTTCAACAAAATATTTCCTGTCTTCCAGATAAGACTTGAGCCAACTTAGGGCAGATCCAGAGATGCCAACCCAGTCTTGGAGTCTGTGCAAAAGGATCTCATGATCAACAGTATCAAGGGCAGCACTCAGGTCTAGCAGGATTAAGACAGAGACTTTTCCATCATCAGTGTTCAGGCGGATGTCGTTGGTTACCTTGATAAGAGCAGTTTCTGTGCTATGATGGGGTCTAAAACCTGACTGGAAAACATCAAATGAATTGTTTAATAAGAGAAAGTCAGTGAGCTGTTGGTAGACAACTTTTTCAAGGACTTTTCCTAAAAATGGCAGATTAGAGATAGGTCTGTAATTATTCGGTACAGTGGGATCAAGACCGCTCTTCTTCAGGAGAGGTTTAATGACTGCAGTTTTTAAGGCCTCTGGAAATATTCCAGATTGAAGAGACATGTTAACTATTTGAGTAATTGATGGCAACACACTGTTCAGGACAGACTTTAGAAATCTAGTGGGTAACACATCAAGGCAGCATGTAGACGAGCTCAGACGGGTGATGGTCTCTTGGACAGTTTGGTCAGTGACAGGTACAAAGTGAGTCAGCTTAGAGTGAGTAGGTGGCCGTTGGATAGTTATATGTGTTGGGGAGTTGATGGCTTTTTTAATGCCCTGAACCTTGTCATTAAAAAATACAGCAAACTCATTACATTTAGGTGTACAAACCAGTTCTATTGGTAGCTGTGTTGGAGGGTTAGTTAATCTGTTTACTGTTGTGAACAGGACACGAGAGTTGCTGCTGCAACTTCCAATGATTTCAGAGAAGTACCTTTCCCTTGTTCTGCATAAGATCTGGTTGTAAGCATACAACTCCGCCTTATACATTCCATAATGAACCTGGAGTTTTGACTTGCGCCATTTTCGCTCAGCTCTGCAGCACTGTTGTTTCTCTGCCCTGACTAGATCATCGTTCCTCCAGGGAGCTTTCAATCTATGTTTTTTCAATTTAACCTTCATAGGGGCAATGGCATCCAGAACAATCAAGATGCTAGAAGTAACAGAATTCAGCATTTCATCAACATTGGCACCAAAGGCGTATTCAAAATGTTTTTTCAGTTCTAGTTTTAGTTTTTTCGTTCGTTTTCGTTAACTATAATAACCTTGTTGTGAACAGGACACGAGAGTTGCTGCTGCAACTTCCATCATATCCACCATAAAAAAAATGTAGTGAGCATAGAGTCCGAATTGCTTTTCAAATTCACAGCTATAGTGCCCTAAGAGAAAGGCTGAATATTTAGTGCCGCACTATATAGTTTGTCAGTATTTAGGGGTTCGGGGGGGAATTGGGACACAGCCCCACTTTCTCTGTGGAGTTAGCAGTGATCGGCTAAATGCTTTTCTTTTATATGCTCAACATGTACATCCATATTTGCAAGAGTTTGGATGTTGTTTTTTAAGATGAAGATGAACTTTATTAATCCCTGTAGGGAAATTAAGTTGTAGTAGCAGAAAAGAACGAAGAAGAAGAAAAAAGATTATCCTTCACCAGCAGTTATTGAGAACTCAGCATGACTCAAACATAAACATTTCTCTTAAATCACAAATGTTCATTTGTTCTTTCAAAAAAAAGAAGAACTTGTGAAGGCAAACCCCTTACAGAGGCACAATACAACATTTCCAACATTCTTGCATGCACACTGTCCACAAATGTTTATGTGATGTTTTTTCATGAATGCATTAGTAGATTTCCAAATCCCACTTTGTATTTGTATTACTCTTTTGTGGAGTTTAATCCAAATAATTGTTTTGCATAAATCCCCCAAAATGTCACTAATGCATTTGAAGTATGGTAGAACTGACGTTGAATAAAGAATGTCCATGCAGATACAACTCTCTTTATCTGTAGTTGTATAGATTACACTTATAATATATTCATTATGTGGACGGAGTCGTACGAGGATGTAAGTGAACCCAGACATGGAGACGTGATTAGCTATGCTTCTGTTCAGCTATTTCAAATAAATCAGTCTGATGGCTAAACATCCTCTGTGTCTTCCATGCATTGTAATGAGACAAACAGACAGAAATGTGAAGGTATCTGCTGTAAATCCAAGTATTGCTCACATCTGTCTTTATGAATGTCTTCTCATGTCAATTGTTTAGTGGAAACACTTTCTTCCAAAAGCCAAGGAAGCTTTTGAGAGATCTCCATCAAGAAGGCTTGAAAATGGTGAACAAAATTCACATTACTTCTTTAATCTGGAGAGACCCCATTCTAAAGGTAGTAGCATTCACAGAATTAATATAGATGGAACTATTTCAGAAGACCATGAAGTCATTTCTAACTATTGTTGTGATTTTTACCAGAAACTTTATAGTTCTAAATTTAGTCAAGTTTCAACAGATGACCATCACTGAAAGTGAAAAGGAGCAATGTGAGAGCATGATTACACTGGAGGAAGTACAAAAGGCCATAGAACAACTTAAATCTATCAGATTAGAGATCAGCAGCTTCTTTGGAGGCAGAGGCAGCTGTGTGGGAAGTCTCTGCAGGTCCAGAATCTTCTGATGGATCAGCAGCTGCTGCAGGTTCCTCTGGGTGGAAACACATTTCTGCCAAACAGAACATCTGTTTGTCTTTGTTTGGATGGAAAACGGAGGAAAAAAACTTCTTTGGAGAGAAATCTGCTTTGTTTCTTGTTGCTATGAGGTTGTTGAACAAATGTGGTCACTTTCACAGCTTCACTTCAAATGACTTCCAATAGACAGAAATTATACATTTCAGTTTATTAAAATAAGTTTGTGAAACATTTTTGATGTTTTTCCTGTGATTCTAGGTCTGATGTCTTCATACATGATGGCTAAAAGAACAAAAACCAAACCAAATCAGTCAGGTCTGTAGTTTGAATTTGGATTAGAAATGAGAAGGGCGACACCTTCTGGCTGTATTCAGAACTGCATCTTCTGCTCAGAAAAGTGTTGAAAAACCTCAATTGTGTCTGTAAAATGTCTGCAGCTTTTTTGTCTGAAGACATGAATAAAGTCTGGATTTGATCCTTAATGAATCTTCATATTTATCTATCCTTCAGTCTTTCTTTCAGTCTCAAACACTCTGGTTCATTTGATCCTAATGTGAACATGTGTGAGGCTCCAACATGGCTGCCTTCACTGCAGGTTCCTCTTCACAGCATGTGTTTGTGGATCAACACACAAACAACAACAGGTGCAGGTGAGGAAGTGTTGCTGTTGTTGCCTTTGCCTGCTTCCAGCCTACAGGCACAGTTTTCTGCTCCCTCAACCTTCTGATCCATGAGGCCACATGGTCTGAGAGAACATCCAGGTCCAGCTGCAGGTGAAGGACAGCATCATCCAGCCGTCACAGACTGGGGGCGGAGCCTGGAGATGACTGCTGAAGGTCAGAGGGCGGAGCTTCATCAGGATGAAGGTGCTGCTTGGATTCTGCTTTGATGTCCGTCTGTTCTCAGTCCCTTCATGGCTGCTGCTCAGAGCTGTTTCTGGATCTTTCTGGAGAATTCATGTCTTTACTGATCCAAATGTGGGATTTCTGTTTTTCTTTGGACTTTTCTTTATTTCAGGCTTTTAGCTTTTGGAACTTTCTTTGTTTCTATGCTTTAACTTCCAAACGGGTTTATCTAAGACAATCTGATTGTTTTTCATTTGACTTTCTAGGAACTTTCTGTTTCATCTTTGAGGATTTGGACTTTTGAAAGACTTTTAGCTGCAGTTTCATCCTTTGAACCAGATGGATCTGAATCTAGAGTCAAAGATTCTAAGGAAATCATGGATTCACAGACATTTGATTGAATTTCTGTCTGGATCAGAAACCAACAGCAGACATTTCAAGCCGTCATCTGTTCCTAATGTTCATTCCCTGCCATCATTGAAAGCTTTTGGAATAGTCCCTAAAGCCAGCGATCGGGCCGCTTTGGAGCATGAACTCATCACTCGGTGTCACGGTGGCAGAGAGATGACAGATCCCAAATCTGAGGCTGAAATGATCACGTCCTACCAGCTCCACTCTGGATTTGGGAGCAAAAACCTTTGAAGATGTTGGAGCAATGTTGGAGAATAGACTGACAACATTTGTTTGGAAGAAAGATTGACCTTTGACCCCTCCCTGATGTGTTCCACATCCAGCTGCAGACACACCACTACAGCTCACATTCCACTTCTGATCCAGCAGTTAGAACCAGAGCCTGCATTTGCAGCAGGTTCCAACCCACTGACCACTGATCCACACAGGGGGACGTCCTAAGGGGCGGAGTCAGCCACTGGAGAAATGGGGGTCACTCTGGGCCTCTCTGTGTCTGGACCTTCAGAGGAGCCCCAGCGCTGGTCTTTGCTTGGATTTGGTTTAGACTTGTTCAGAGTCAAATGCATGTTTTAAGGGGAGGAGGATTATTTTGTTGTTGCTGTTTTTGTTCCTATTCTTCCAATCCACTATATGTCCCGTGTTGAATTCTACTATTAAAATGTGGGAAACAAATGTTTATCAAATCCAAATCAATCCAAAAGCCTGGAGACTGGATGGCCGTGGTCCTCCCTTTGACCTGGACAGTGGTTGCCATGGCGACCTGCACACTCACCAAGCTGGAACTTAGAAGAAGAAAAAGAGACCAAAATGATTGATAAAGCAGGTTTTCCAGGGAAATCCCACAAAGTGCTTTCCAAGCTAGAACTAAGAATATCCAGCATGCATTTGGAAAAACTCATTAGCTTCTTGTGGAAAATGATGAGTCATTGGAAAAGCATTCTATGAATGCTCAGAAAACTTCCTCTAAGGTTGTGGTTGTTTGGAGAAGTCCTCCTCTTCAAAGAAGTTCTCCTGACCATCTTCAAAGGCACTTTCTGCTTTTTCAAACGCTACTGTTTAACAAAAACTTGGTTTCTGCCACCAAACCAACCTTAGACACTGAAACAGAATGAATACAATGCAGAAATGTGTTGACACCTTTAATTCAAAGCTTCAATCAGTTTGAATCTCATGAAGAACATTTCAAAAATCCACATTTGGATCAGGCGTCTTCATCAGAGCACAACTCATGTTTCCAGGACTGTGACTCACCAATAGATCCTCATTTCCTTTACACAATCTGTTTCCATCATTTGGATTTTTCATAAAAACTTGAGTTAGAAAAGAATTGTTGCCCAAAAATGTCCAGTTTGAATAGTCTACAGTTTGTTGTGTTTGGTTGCTAGGTAACAGGGTCTTTAATGTCTATGATGTCATGGTGGCTTTCAGAGTTGAACTCCTGAATATGACGGTAAACATTTGGATTGAACAAAAATGGGATTGAAGCTCATGCTAAATCCTGATCTCAATGCTGAAAAAACCTCCTCCTAGATTCTGGTTGTTTGGAGAAGTCCTCCTCTTCCAAGAATTCCTGAAAAAAGCCCTCATTTCTCCTGACCATCTTCAAGCCACTTTCTGCTTTAGTTTAGTCCAAACTTGCATTATGCTGACAACATTTAAGCTTGAATCAATCTGAAGAATCCAAGGAAACAAACCAATCTAAGTCTGCATTCATGCCACTTCAGAACCAACAAAGCATGTTTCCAGGACGCTGACTTACCAATAGAACTTGGGATTTCCTTTGCAGAATCCTTCTCCGTGTGTTTTCCTTTGTTTTTCTCCCCAAAACCTAAAGCAGAGATATTTGCTGAGCTGCAGAACAAACGTCTAACTGCTTTAACCGCCGTTGATGGTTTTTTTTGTTTTTCCCTCTATAGTTGCCATGGTCTTGGTATGGTTGCTAGGTAACACTGTCTTTGATAATGATGACGTCAGAGTGGCCTCTAGCAGGGTCTTCAGCTCAGGGGTCACCCATGGTTTATTGTTGGGGAAGCACTGCACCATCCTGGTGGGCACAGCGTTCTCCACACAGAAGTTTATGTAGTCTGTAATGCAGTGTGTCAGACTGTTGATGTCCTCATGCGATTTGCACAACTCCTCCCAGTCTGTGGTCTCAAAACAGTCCCTCAGCTCCTCACTTGCCTCTTCTGTCCATCTTCTCACAGATCTTGTAGTTGGAGGTTGTTGTTTCACCACGGGTTTATAGACAGGTAAAATGTGAACCAGGTTATGAACTGAGCAACCGAGTGGGGGGAGGGGGCAACAGCTGTAGGCATCCTTCACATTTGCATACAGTAGGTCCAGTGTCTTGTTGTTTCTAGCGTGGCACGTAACATACTGGGTGAAGTTTGGGAGAGTGGAGGAAAGCGAGGCATAATTAAAGTCTCTGGATATAAGAAAAAAAGAGTGGGGGTGTGCTGTCTGCAGCTGAGACACCACAGTGTGAAAAAGCTCACAGGCCACCTCTGCGTTAGCAGATGAGGGGATATACGCAGTTATCGCGATAACATGAAGGAACTCGCGCGGCAGGTAATATGGCCGAAGTCCCCCAGCCAGCAGCTCAATGTCTCAATGTCCCACGTACAGAGTCTCTCCTTGACACAGATGTGTCTCGGGTTGCACCATTTGTCGTTTACAACCATCGCTAACTTTCCTTTTCCTTTCCTCTTGCCGCTCTCTCTAGCTGTCCGATCCGCTCTCACGAGGTGAAATCCGTTCAGGGAGACATGTTCGTCAGAGGAAAGATCATTCAGCCAAGTCTCTGTGAAGCACAAGATGCTGCTCTCCCGATACTCTCTGTGTTGTGGAGTCGAGTACTCTTGTTCTCTTGACGTGCTGTCTACATCTCTACTTAAAGATGTCTTCCAGTCCATCGGTCCCTGTGTCCTGTCAATAATTACCGTAATTTCCGGCCTATTAGTCGCTACTTTTGTCCTGCGCTCACAGCCATGCGGCTTATTCAGTGACGCGGCTAATTTATGGATTTAATTGGAGCCCGCCATGAACATACATTCGGACTCTGAGCATGAACTGAATGCGTAGTCCAACCCCACGCAACAAGCCAAACAGTATGGACTTGACTTCAGGTCTTAGACACTTCAGTCATGGTTCAACAAAAAGAAACACGCATGCCCAGCCGCATCCCAGAATCCTTTGGTGCCATTAGACCCAACGTGCACGTGATCGCCACTACAATATGACGCAGCTTTCAAGTTAAAAGCAGCGTGAAAAAATCCACCATCACCAACGGGTTTGGAAAAGCCGGTCAGCTGCGTGACGGAGAGAACAGTGCATGCTCAGGAGTGAATTTACCTCTGAGTCACAGTGACACTAGTCCATCTATTAGCAGCTCCGTAATATACGAGATGATCTTTTAAACGTACGTTTATTATTGTTATGTTATGGTTATTATGAAGCGTCTGTTCGCTCATCATTTTATTTTTAATATGTGTGGTCAGTGCTTTTTTCTGGCAGAACGAAGCCGGAAATATAGTTAGGTGAAGGCTAACAGGCGCTAACAACATTTAGCCTGGATGAACATGAATCCATGCGGGAAAAGCTGCAATCTGCAGCTTGGCTGCACGTCTGCACGTAAATATGTGGGAATAACATCATCATCATCTTTATTTTGTCGGGACACGACTGGAAACACAAATTGACGTGATCATTTTAACGTTTCTAAAGACTGAGCGGAATTTTGCTTTGAAAAGCTCACACCGCCCCACAGCCTCCGTGTGAGCTGGAGACATGTTCTCCTGCTGCTCGTTCACATAGAGCTGCGGGGCCGATGTCAGTCTGATGGCTCCCACATGTAACAACACATCCGCCCCTCATCCACAAAACGTACAGTATTAAGTCCGATTGCTCTGCACAGACACGATTTGGTCCGTCCTGCAGACTGGGGGCGGAGCCTGGAGATGACTGATGGAGGTCAGAGGGCGGAGCTTCATCAGGATGAAGGTACTGCTTGGATTCTGGCTTGATGATCCTAAAATCAAGAGACTCAAACAGGAAGTTCCTGATGTTTACTTCTCTGCTGGTTTTCCATTTTCCAGTGTTTCCACAACTGATGATGTCATCAATCTGATCTTTCAAAACACTTTTCTTCCTGGTTTCATTGACAGCAAATGTTCCTAAAGATCTGACCCCCTAAAAGCTCCAATCGCAGCTCAGCAGAAACTCTGATCTTTCTTCTCCTTGCAGCTCTTGATGTGGAGGGGCAGAGCCTGAAGAGGAAGCATCTTTTTGCAGGTGGTGCTGCAGCTTTGGGTATGTTTTCCAACTCTTTAGCTTCTGCTGTTCATGGAGTCGTGTCCCTCTGTTCTTGGAAAGGAGAAACGTGCAGAGAACTTTTCCCATTTCCACTCCCTCCTTTCAGCTGCTGCCCACTGTTCTCCTCTGAATCAGGAGGGAGGAGCTCTCATCTGTTCTGCCCACCCCCATCTAGAAAGACATCAGCACCACCTGAACATTCCAAAGCTCTTTTCCAACCCATTTCTACTGAGAATAAAACCAAACACATGAAGATTAGAACAGCTGGAACAGGATGAGGGGGAAGGCTAAAGATTCAAGTCTGTTTTTGAGTCAAAGATAAAATGATGACAGAAATCAATAGAAAACACAGAGTTGATTCAAAAGAGCATTTATTAGATCCAAACAGGCTGCAGGAATTTTACAGACAGCTTTCAGTTTGAAGCCTTTTGACACTAGGATGCAGTTCTGCAAACAGCCAGCAGGTGTCTCCCTTCTCCCTCCTGCTTCAATGCAGTTGGTGTTGTTGCAGCAGCTGCATCAAAGTGATTCTCTGCGTCCAGAGGCTGTCATTCCTCACTAAGATCCACTCTGTTCATTCATGTCCTCTGGAGAAAACAGGCTTTATGCTCAGAAAGTTTCTACTAGTTTAGACATTCTAGAAAATGAGGAGATTCAACTGGATTTAGATGAAACTTCTTTAAAACTGCAGCTAAAAATACTGTCAGCATAAAAAAGTTTTACCCACAAAACACCAAAGAAAAAGGAAGTTCAGTCAGAAAACTGTAGAAAACATCAATCAAAGCAAAACTCTGAGTCTTTCAAACTGCATGAGTCAATATTTGATCATCAACAGAACAGGGATGATAGAAAAATGATTCAATTGAGAGACTTTTGTTCACTAACTGAGATCAGACGGGATTTCTGCTCCAAAAACTGACATCAAAGGACTTGAATCCAAACCAGTGAGTCATGTGACCACAGCGTTTGTCCGTGTCTCCACTATGAACATTCTGGTCACATGACCATGTTGGAGGTTTCTGAATGAAACTCTGTGTTTGTTTGTCAATGAGAGTTTTCTGGAGAACATAAATCAAGTGTGAAACATCTGGAACCATAATTTTGTGATCCAGAGTTCTGGTTCTGTCCCTGTTCCAGAGACAGAACCAGGATCCAACGCCTGACCCACACATAGATCTATATCATCCAGAAATGTTCTGTCTGATCAATGATTCCCTCAATCCTTGATTGGTCCATCCCAAACTCACATCTGTCCATCAAATGTAGATCAAAGAAAAAAGTGATGATCTAGAAAGAATCTGTTTGTCTGCAGGTCTGTTTTTCTCCAGATCCTGGAGCTGCTGTACATTTGAATCCAACCCATGTTTCAGATCAACACTCCAAGTTAGAATGAGAAGAGGAAGTGCAGTTCTCCATCAGTCCACCGGGGGAGCTGCAGCACAATAACTGTCCACTTGATGCTGAGAGAGACAGCGGAGCTGATCTCAGATCAGTTCCTGCTGCAGCTCTGTCACTCATCTCCACTTCCTCTGATTCCTCCATCATTCTGCTCTCCACTTCCCAGGAACACCGTCCAGTCACAACATCTTTGCAGACCAGCTGCTGCTGCTGCTCCTCTCTGCTCCTCCAGGAGGAACATCAGTCCCAACAGTCATCTTCTTCCCACCTGCAGAGAAAGTGTAGAGAGACAGACATGAAGGAGTGTCTCCTGATCCTGGTCTGTCAGTCAGTGATGCAGCACAGCAGCAGAAAGAGCAGCAGGAGCTTCAGTCCTGTTCAGAGCAGCAGCTTCCTGTCATCTTCACCTGTTGGCGCTTTTGCTGCTCTGATTGGCTGACTGTTGTCCTGAAGCCTGTCATCATTCTCCTCAGAGATTCACTGAGAAGCTGCATCTTTGCTCTCAGACTAACCAAACATCTGGAAGCAGCTGGACTGACTCCAACCCTCTACTGACCTCAGAGTCTGCAGTTTGGAGTTTGGACTCTCCACCAGATCCTGGAGCTGCTGAACATCTGAATCCTGAAGGTTGTTGATCCTCAAGTCCAGTTCTGTCAGGTGGGACGGGTTGGACTTCAGAGCTGAGACCAGAGCAGCACAGCTGGTCTTTGACAACCTGCAGCTCCTCAACCTGAATCCAGAACAAAGAGTTTAGTTTAGAGACAAAGTTCCTGTTTTTCATCCTTCACTTCTTCTACAGAGGTCAGAGCTAAAGAAGATCAGAAAGTTTGGAAAAGTCCAAAGATGTGAAGCAACAGCAGCAGATCAGAAGAGTCCAGCAGAAGCAGATAAGAAGAACATTCAGGAACATTAAGGACAACATGCAGCTTCAGGAAGAAAAGAAGTTCTTCTGCTGATCTTTGAAGAGAACAAGCAGCTGCAGGAAGATGCTGCTGCAGATCAGAATCTGGACATTTCTGCTCACTGTGGGTCAACACAACTTTGTCATCATATTCATCTGAACACAACTGAAACATGGAGTCTGACCTCAGAGTCTGCAGTCTGCAGTCTGGACTCTCCAGAAAACCACACAGATAAAGAACTCCTGAATCCTGCAGGTTCTGGTTATCGCTAAGGTCAAGTTCTGTCAGATTGGACGGGTTTTTCTTCAGAGCTGAGACCAGAACTTCACAGCTGATCTCTGACAAACTGCAGTCCTTCAACCTGCAATCAGACAGAAAAGTGTGTTCAGGAGCAGTGATGCAGCTGGAGGTCCAGGAACTTGGTCCATTCAGTCAGGTGGGACCCGCCCTGATGACAGACTGACAGATGACATTTTCACTGTTTGCTCATTTCTTTTGGATTTGGACCCAAAAGCATGATCATGAATGAAAATGCAATAGATTAGAAATGACTTGAAATGAAGTTAAAACAGACGAGGAATTGAAATGTCACTGATCACCATGAATTATTCAGGACTAAATATTCACAATCCAATAGATTTAGAGCTTCCGTTTAAAAAATGTCAGATTCCAAAAACTAAATAAAGAGACACAGGCTGTGTCCAAATTCCTGCCCTACTCCCTAACTCCTTGTTAGGGAGGACTGTGAGGACAGAGAACTGTGGGGATGGAGGACTGTGAGGACGGAGGACCGTAAGGACGGAGGACCGTGGGGACGGAGGACCGTGAGGACGGAGGACCGTGTGGACGGAGGACCGTGAAGATGGAGGACCGTGAAGATGGAGGACTGTGTCACTGATTCGGGGTTGGAGTTTCAGGACGCTTTTGGCCGAGAGGTTTTCCCCACTCCGCTGGAATTAGATGGAGCCCATCGCAGCTTAATTACCAAACCGGGACCCAGGGAGAGACCGGGGCCTGTCATCATGTTTCCACCGGTACCAAAACAAGGAGCTGTTTATTCGGGAAGCCAGAAAACGAAAAGAGGTGAAATACCAGGAAATGGCTTTCCAACTATATGAAGACTACAGCCCCGAAGTGATGGAACAGAGGAAAGTTTATAAAACTATGATGTCGGACATGTATCAGAGAGGCCTACGACCCTCTCTGCTCTATCCAGCACGGTTACACATCATCAAACCAGATGGCACGCGTGTTATATTCAACTCTGTGGCGGAGGCTAAAAAAATTAAATGAAAGACTTTGGATGAAATTAAACTGGTGAAGGATGGAGGTGCTCTAATGCCAAATCATTAGCATATTGCTAAGCTTGAAGCTCCATGCTCCATGGTACAGTCTGCTAACAATGAGCTAAGTGTTCATTGTTTACAATGGGTATTTCATAAATACTCTTTAAGACATTAAGTCTTTCTTACTTGCTGTATTTCTTACTTGATGTTTTTGTGTTTGTTTTAAAGTTTATTTACCTTGTTTTCTTAAAATTTATGGTAATAGATAAGGTAGGTGTGCTTCAGACATTTGCAGCTAGTTTCCCCTTTTTTGTTTTTGTTTCGTTGTTTTTTTTTTGGGGGGGGGGGGGGCTGTTTGGGGTTTGCTGTCAATGTTTCCAGTTCAAAAGTTCTATAAATGGTCTGTTGATAATTTCATTCCTCCCTAGCAACACAAGTTGTAACGGCTGCTTCCATTAACATTATCACCTGGAATGTAAAGGGCTTAAATCACCCCATTAAAAGAAAGACGGCTCTGACACACTTAATAGGGGGGGGGGGTAAAGACCATGAAGCAGCATAAAGCAACAAGTTTACTGGATTTTTATCATTACAAATGTAGTACATTCCCACACAACCACCATTAAAATGGTTCAAAACATTAGACTCATCCATATCAAGCTTTCTATGGAACAATAAACCTGCAAGAATTAGTCTAAAAACTTTAAAATCTGCAAAAAGCTGTGGAGGATTAGAATTACCTAATTTCCACAAATACTTTCTTGCAAATAGATTACAATACATCTTAAAATGGTTAAAAAATAATCCAGAAACCAACTCATGGTTAGACTTGGAACAGGCGTTATGTGGAGAGATCAACCTGTCAGATCTACCATTTATTAGCCAAACAGTTAAAAAACAGGATTGTTTCAAAACTATTAATATAAACGCCACTTTAACAGCCTGGTGGGAATTTCTCAAAATATCAAAATCATTAATTCAACCGTGCAAAATGACACCCATCTGGAACAACCCAGACATCCTTATAAACAAAAAAAATGATTCACTTCCCAGCTTGGCAAGTAGGGGGCATAAAACAACTAGAGCACGTAATTATTGATAGAAGATTCATAACTCCCCAGGAACTTCAAGACAAACATGTAATAGATAACTTCATGGAATATCAGCATTGGTGTGGGGATGGCTGGGCACTCTCCCTCCGTCTTTTCACACGCACTCAAATGTTATAAACGCACCTGTCAGCTGCAAAAATGTCCACATGTCAATTTGTACACAAAACAGATAGCGTTCACACACCCATACTTATGCCTTTAAACCAACTAGTGTGAAATATTTCATTCATTTAATCATGAAAACTATTAGTGCAAAGGTGAGCTAACACCTGTACTCAGGTGAGTGTTTATGTTCTTCTAAAATGGATGGTGGAATGTGAAAAGAAGGAGGGAGAGTGCCCAGCCATCCCCACACCAAGACCCCCGCCGCAGCAGCAGCGACAGCCAGAACCCCCAACACCACACGGGAACCGGCAGGCAGAGAACAACCGCCCCCGGGGGACCACATCCGCCACCCAGGCCAGGGCCAGCAGGACCGCCGCGAGGCCCCCAGAGCCAGAGAGCAGGGAGGCATGGGGGGAAAGAGAGGGGAAAGAGAGCAGGGAGGCATGGGGGTCCTGGGCCCCAGCCCAGGACCAGGAGAGCAGCCCCCCCGCCGTGCCAGGAGGGCCCAACACAGGGCCCCACCCGAGAAAGGTGCCCACAGCCCCAGACGAGCACCCTATCACCACCCTGGAGTTCTGGGCATCCACCTGCCCCAACCCAACTCCAGGTACGAGCCAGGACCCCCCAAGGGAGACCCGCTCCGCACTCCAGGCAGCCACCCACCTGACCCACGGTTGGTCCAGGAAGGAGCAAGGCAGGGGCCAGCCGCCCCGCCCAGGAGGGGAACACCCCGGGGAAAAGGGGGGCCCACGAGGGGTGTTGTAAACATGGCCCGACCAGGCTCGGCCACAGTTGGAAATTTGACGAGGCCCAGCGCACAAGGGCAAGTACCCTGCGTGGAGAGAGAGCACTGCCGGGCCCAGGAAACCGGCACCCAGGGGTGGGGTAGGGGACAGATGGTCCTAGGTTCCCCCTGCCTTGCAAAATGTGTGTGCATGTGTGTGTGTTTGTGAGAGTGTATGTGTGTGTGTGTTTATGTTTGAATGTATATTTTGAGGAGTAAAGGGTGTGTGCACTAAGGGGGTGCAGTTAAAATTGGTGGGTAGGGCACTGAGGGGACATTTCCTGATTACTCACAGCAATGTCCCCTCACCCTCCCCAGCAAGGGGCCTTAAATGTCTAAGGTGCGTTTAAAATTAGCGGGTAGGGTGCCAATAGGACACTTACTTAAAAAATTTGAGTGTGGATATAATCTTCCTACAAGAAACTCATCTCACAATCTCAGATCATAACCGGTTGAAATGTGGCTGGGTGGGGCAGCTTTTTCACTCATCCTTTCAATGGAAAGCTACAGGGACTGCAATACTTATAAGAAAAAATATCTCTTTTATATGCTCCTCTGTCCTTGCTGATCTGTCTGGCAGATACATCAAAGTTACTGGCTCACTTTAAAATCTTGGGGTTATTTTGGTCAATCTCCCCCGTGAACCGCTATCTTAACGTGGTCGGGGAGTTTGAGAGCTCGAGTGATCCCAGGAGCTAAGCTGTCGGGGGATTAAGCCCCTGATAGGGTCTCCCATGGCAGACAGGTCCTGGGTGACAAGCCAGACAAAGAGCGGTTCAGAACCCCTGATGAAAGGAAACAGCAAGGAACCGATTACGTCACCCGATTGGAGTCACCGGGGCCCCACTCTGGAGCCAGGCCCGGAGTTGGGGCTCACAGGCGAGCGCCTGGTGACCGGGGCTCTTCCCACGGGACCCGAAGGAGCGATGTGGGACCACTGTCCCATGGGCCCACCACCCGTAGGAGACCTCAAAAGGGGCCGCTGCATTGTGGTTTGGGTGGCAGTCGAGGGTGGATGCCTCGGCGACCCAAACCCCGGTTATGGAACTTGGCTTTTGGGACATGGAACGTCAGCTCTCTGGGAGGGAAGGAGCCTGAGCTGGTGCAAGAGGTTGAGAGATACCGTCTAGATATAGTCGGGCTCACCTCCACACATAGCCTGGGCTCTGAAACTCAGTCCTTAGAGAGGGGTTGGACTCTCTACCGCTCTGGAGTTGCTCAAGCTGAGAGGCGGTGGGCTGGTGTGGGCTTACTCATGAGCCCCCAGCTCAGCCGCCAAGTGTTGGAGTTCATCCCAATGGATGAGAGGGTCATGTCCCTCTGCCTCCGGGTGGGGGACAGGTCTCTAACTGTGGTTTCAGCTTATGGGCTGAACAGCAGTTTGGAGTACCAGGCCTTCTTGGTTTCCCTTGAAGGGGTAGTGGAAAGTGCCCCAACAGGGGATTCCATTGTCCTCCTGGGGGACTTCAATGCCCACGTGGGCAATGACAGTGGCACCGTGATTGGTAGGAATGCTCCCCTTCATCTGAACCCGAGTGGTGTTTTGTTATTGGACTTCTGTGCTCGTCATAGTTTGTCCATAACGAACACCATGTTCGAGCACAAGGGTGTCCATCAATACACCTGGCATCAGGACACCCTAGGCAGGAGGTCGATGATCGACTTTGTAGTTGTTTCAGGCGACTTTCGGCATTGTGTCTTGGACACTCGGGTGAAGAGAGGGGCGGAGCTTTCCACCGATCACTACCTGGTTGTGAGTTGGATTCGCTGGCAGGGAAGGAGGCCGGAAAGACTTGGAAGACCCAAACGTACTGTGAGGGTCTGCTGGGAACGTCTGACTGGGCCCCCCGTTAGGGAAGTCTTTAACTCCCACATCCGGGAGAACTTCAAACAGTTACCGAGGGAGGTTGGGGACATTGAGTCCGAGTGGACCATGTTTTCCACTTCCATTGTCTCTGCTGCTGCTCGGAGCTGTGGTCGCAAAGTCTCTGGTGCCTGTCGCGGCGGTAACCCCAGAACCCGATGGTGGACACCGAAAGTAAGGGATGCCGTCAAGCTGAAGAAAGAGTCCTACTAGGCCTGGCTGGCTTGCAGGAATCCAGAAGCAGCTGACAGGTATCGGCAGTCTAAGCGAACTGTGGCCCGGACTGTTACGGAGGCAAAAACTCGGGCCTGGGAGGAGTTTGGTGAGGCCATGGAGAAGGACTCTGTTGGCCTCGAAGAAATTCTGGCAAACTATCCAACGACTCAGGAGGGGAAAGCAGTTCTCAACAGGCACTGTCTTCAGTGCAGGTGGGGGGCTGTTGACTTCGACTGGGGACATTGTCGGGCGGTGGAAGGAATACTTTGAAGATCTCCTCAATCCCACTGACACACCTTCTTTTTTATAGAAGCAGAGAATGAGGACTTTGGGGTGGGGCTGTCTATTACCCGAGCTGAAGTAACTGAGGTAGTCAACGAGCTCCTCAGTGGCAAGGTCCCGGGAGTGGATGAAGTCCTCCCTGAGTACCTCAAGTCTCTGGATGCTGTGGGAGTGTCTTGGCTGACACATCTCTGCAGCGTCGCGTGGAAGTCGGGAACTGTACCACTGGACTGGCAGACAGGGGTGGTGGTTCCCCTCTTTAAGAAGGTGGACCGGAGGTTGTGTTCCAACTACAGGGGAATTACACTCCTCAGCCTCCAAGGGAAAGTCTATGCCAGGGTACTGGAGAAGAGAGTCCGTCCGATAGTTGAACCTTGGATTCAGGAACAACTGTTCCACGACTGTCCTGATCGTGGAACAGTGGACCAGCTCTATACCCTATCTAGGGTGCTGGAGGGATTGTAGGAGTTCGCTTACCCAGTCCATATGTGTTTTGTGGATTTGGAGAAGGCGTTCGACCGTGTCCCCCGTGGTATCCTGTGGAGGGTGCTCTGGGAGTTTGGGATCCGGGGAGCCTTACTGAGGGCTGTCCGGTCTCTGTATGACCGGATTAGCAGTTTGGTTCGCATCGCCGGCAGTAAGTCAGACCTGTTCCCAGCCCACGTTGTACTCCGGCAGGGCTGCCCTTTATCACCGGTTCTGTTCATAGTTTTTATGGACAGAATTTCTAGGCGCAGCCAGGGGCCGGAGGGGATCTGGTTTGGGGACAACAGGATTTCCTCTCTGCTTTTTGCAGATGATGTTGTCCTGTTGGCTTCATCAAACCAGGACCTCCAGCGTGCATTGGGGCGGTTTGCAGCCGATTGTGAAGCGGCTGGGATGAGGGTCAGTGTCACTAAATCTGAGGCCATGGTTCTTGACCGGAGAAAGGTAGTTTGCCATCTCTCATTGGCTGGAGTCTCCCTGCCCCAGGTGGAGGAGTTTAAATATCTTGGGTCTTGTTCACGAGTGAGGGAAGATTGGAGCGTGAGATCGACAGGCGGATCGGAGCAGCGTCCGTAGTTATGCGGTCGCTGTATCGGTCCGTTGTGGTGCAGAGAGATCTGAGCCGAAAAGCAAAGCTCTCAATTTACCGGTCGATCTTCGTTCCAATGCTCACCTATGGTCATGAGCTATGGGTCATGACCGTAAGAACGAGGTCCCGAATACAAGCGGCTGAAATGAGCTTCCTCCGTAAGGTTGCGGGGCACTCCCTTAGAGATAGGGTGAGAAGCTCTGCTATCCGCGGAGAGCTTGGAGTAGAACTGCTTCTCCTCCATATCGAAAGGAGCCAGTTGAGGTGGCTCGGGCATCTAGTCCGGAGGCCTCCTGGACGCCTCCCTGGAGAGGTGTTTCGGGCATGTCTCACTGGGCGGAGGCCATATTGGATATTTGGTTATCAGCCAATCGTAATATCTGACCACGCCCCTCTTGTGCTAAAACTGAATATACCTGCTTCCTTTTCTCCCAGGAGACACTAGAGATTCAACTCTCTTTTACTGAGTGACAAAACATTTATATTGTACATTTCATCTCAGACAAGATTTTCTTGTTCCTGGAATTTAATTTAACATATGATATCTCTATTGCAACTGTGTGGGAGGCTCTTAAGGCTTATCTTAGAGGTCAAGTGATATATTTTATGCCCAAAAAGAAATGTGACTCTGTATCACGGCAGAAAGATTTGGAAAAACAAATAGCTGATGTGGATCAAAGGCACTCTCAAAACCCCACACAAGATTTATATAAAAAGCGCATGGCACTCAGTGCTGAACATTACATGCTCACCTCACACTCTATTGAATACTTGCTAATGAAAAATCGCAGCAAAATGTATGAACATGGGGATAAAGCAGGTGAAATACTGGCGAGACAACTGAAAAGTGCGAGGGCCAAGCAAGTTATTCATGGGGTTGTTGCACCAGATGGCACAGTGTTGACTGACCAGCAGGAAATAAATGATGCTTTCCAATCTTATTACTACAAATTATATAGCTATTATAATATGTGCAACTCTGACCTTCTTTTTGAAATTTTTTAGTGACCTACCAATACCCACCTTGAGACCTGAGGAAATGTCAAGGTTGAATGCACCTATGCAACAGCAGGAGGTCTTATAAGCAATTAGAGCATTACATCCACACAAATCACCAGGCCCTGATGGTCTGCCAAGTGAGTTTTATTCCGCTTTTGCTGGAAAATTGGCCCCTTTGATGACCACTATGTTTGCAGACTCTCTCTGCAAAGGTACTCTTCCTAATAGTTTGAACTAAGCAAGTATTACTTTACTCCCTATAAAGGATAAAAACCTACTAGAGTGCAGGTCATACAGGCAATTTCACTCTTGAACACTGACTATAAACTCCTGGCTAAAGTCCTTGCCTGTCGGCTCGAAACTGTCCTGCCTAGTCTCTGGTGACCAATCTGGTTTTGTTAAGGATTGTCGGTCATTTTTTAGTATTAGACGGCTAAATAATATTTTATACACTCCTAGTGTGACCGAATCTGAATACCTTCTTTCCATGGATGCTGAGAAAGCTTTCGATAGGATTGAATGGAAATATCGTTTTTGAGACTCTAAAAAAATTTGGGGTCTGGGATCCTTTTTATCATGGATCAAGCTTTTGTATGCCTGTCCCTCTGCTACAGTACTTACTAATAACACCTACTCCAAACCGTTTAGTTTACACCGTGGTACTCGACAGGGCTGCCCCCTCAGCCCACTACTCTTTGTGTTAGCCATCGAGCCCTTAGCAAAAACAATAAGGAAAAATAATTACATTTGTGGCATTTCAAGATGGAGTACAGAACATAATCTGTTTATATCTAAGGCTAAAGACGCTATCCCTCATATTTTAGAACTTCTTGGTAAGTTTGGAACTATTTCCGGTTACCAAATAAATCTGCAGAAAAGTGAGTTATTGCCACTTAACATATCTGAGTCGGGCATGAAGGAAATTACTCTCCCATTTAAGATAACAAGAGTTAGCTTCGTTTATTTAGGAATAACTGTAACACAAAAACCCTGTAATCTGTTTAAGGAAAATTTTGGGAAACTGCAGGTGACAGGACAGCTGGAGCTGGCTATTGGGTCTCCCCTTTACCTCTCGCTAGTTGGGAGAGTATGTATATATACTATGTCTGTACTACCTGGATTTTCTACATCTATTTCAGAGCATCCCTGTATATATCTCAAATAGCTACTTTAAAAAAACTCTATCATCTCAGCGTTTATATGGACCAGCAAAAACCACGGTTGCGCAAGGAACATCTGAAGAAAGCAAAATGCAGTGGTGGGTTTTCACTTCCAAATCTAAGCTATTATTATTGGGCTTCTAATCTGTGTTGTGTGACATACTGGGCACATTACTCCAATGATGTTGGACCACCGTGGGTGGAGATGGAGAAACTTTCTGCTGGGCCTGGTGTGTTGCCATCAGTCATTGGTGCAACACTTCCACTGGTTAAATCTCTGACTATTGATAATCCTGTAGTACATAACTCAATTAAAATCTGCCATCAATTCAGGAAGCATTTTGGTTACTTAGGGATGAGTTTGCAAGTTCCAATAGGATCCAATAAATTTTTCCAACCTTCCTTGTTAGATGCTGCATTTCAGAGGTGGCGGCGACAAGGTTTGAAGACCTTTAACGACCTATTTTCTGATGATCAATTTGCCTCTTTTCAGCAATTGGTTGATAAATATAATGTTCCTAGCTCAGATTTCTTTAGTTACTTACAGGTGTGTCATCTCATCATGACCTCCATCACAGGGTTCCCTATTAAACCTCCTCAAAATACTCTGGATAACATTTTGATCTTCAATCCCACCCGGAAGAAATCCATGTCTAAATTGCTTAACATGATCTCAGCCATAGAGTCTCCCTCGATGCTAATCATTAAAACATCTTGGGAGCAGGATCTTGATAAAACCATTAGTGAAACAGACTGGGAAAATATTGTGAATAACATCAACTCATCCTCAATGTGTGTAAAACACTGTTTACTACAATTTAAGGTTATACATCATGCTCACCTCTGTAAAGCCAGATTAGCTCCAATGTATCCACAAACTGATCAGATGCATATCATCAGAGGTCACATTAATTCACACTTTTTGGTACTGCCCTAAAATACAGTGCTTTTGGGGAAATATCTGTGAGGCACTTAGCTGTATCTTGGGAGTCAAACTAACTTTAAACCCACTTGTTTTTCTTTGTTTGGAATAAAAACCGGGTCTCTGACATTGCCTGCAGGTGGTCAGAGGATCATTAGTTTTTCAACTTTGCTAGCTCGACGCCTCATTCTTCTTAAATGGAAAGATGCTGCCCCACCCACTTTATCACATTGGATTCGAGATGTGCTTTACCATCTTAAACTTGAAAAAAATAAGATTTAATGTGAAACGATCAGAGCATAGATTTTACAGGGTATGGAGACTATTTCTCAATTTTTTTAGTCTACCATCTATAAGTTTGACAGAATGATGCCCCCTTTTTTCTTATTTTGTTCTTTCTTTTCTTTATGTGTGTTGATATATTTTCACTTTACTTATTGTTTTTTTTATATATATACTATGTCACCTATAGTGTGACTGATCTTATATATTCATGTCTCTGCTTATCACTTGTGCCATTTTTTTTCCTTATATTTTCTTTACTAAATTGATATGGGTGTATATGCCACTGTCAGCAGCAGGGGGTGGGGGACTGGGTTTTGAATTTGTTTGTTTGTATTATGTTTTAAAACTGAAAACTTAATAAATATATAAAACACTACAAATAAACTCAAAGAAAAAAAGCCTTTTATGATCTTTCATATTCTAACTACTCAGTATTTTATCAGGGTTTGTTTGGATGAACACAGAGCTGATATCCTGGAGATGGGAAATGTTTTTACATCAGTGAATGAGGGCAATGTCCCACAGCACACTAGTGTGCCACGGCACACTGGTTGAAAAACACTGACATAGATGGTTGTTATAAAATGAGTCAATTCTTTCCAAAATGTTGGAGTGACAGAGCAAAACCAAAAAAAATGAGGTACAGTTTCTGATGAGGAAGGACAAAGTGAACAGTTTCTGTCCAGATCTTTCTCAATTTGGTAAAAAAGTGTTTCTCTGGGTAAAATGTATCAAGAATTCAGAAAGAAATGTCTTTAATTTTCTTGGTGCTGAAATACTTTTGGGGCAGGAACTAAACCTTTTCTCACTGAATTCTCCATTAAACCTTTTCCAGTCAGAGATAACGTGGGCTTTGTGGCTATCTCATTCTGAAACAGAGAATGGATAGTTTGGTTCTTCCTGCCAGCTGAAAAACATATTTTTCCACCACAATTATGTTCATTTGGAGGAGAACATGGAGGATTTGAAGGAGAACTGCTCCACAGAAGTCTGACACCATTGGGATGCTCCAGTAACCAATGCAAACTCTGCAGGTGAGACATGAGGATTATAGGTGGACAGAAACTCAACGGATGACATCAGGTTACCATGTGGATCCATCAGTTGTGTCACAAGAGAAACAGTTTTTCTTGAATACTACTCTGGTTTTTGTGTAGAATATCTGTATTATTCCAAATCTAGTTGCTTTGAGGAGAAAAATGATGTTTGTAGATCAGAGTCCATGTCAGTAAAACCTGCTGATGAAAGTGAAACTAGAGTGAGGCCTTATATTCAGCATGCAGCTAATTGGACTGAACCATTTTCCAGTGGACAAGAAATTCTTTTTGTGTTTCTTTGCTTTAGTTTCCATTTTGATGTTCTTTATTTTCATTCATTTGTGTTTGTTAATTTACCACAGGATGGACATTAGTTTAGTTTGTTTGTTGTAGTTTGTCTTAGACTTTTTAAGTTTCCCCTTGTGTGTCAAGTTGGTCTGATCAGCCATTATATATGTTCCATTGTGTTTTCAATTAGGGAGGTCAGTTTAAGTAAGTTTGTTTGTCTGTTCAGTTGTCCTCTGTTACAAGTTATTGTGAAGCCAGTCCTCATTATGCTGAAGAGAACAGTGGATTCTGAAAACAGAGACTTTAAAAACCAATGAGAGTCTGAGTGAAGCTATGGTCACATTTACCAAAATGCCACCAAGAAAAGATCTAAATGACAGTTTTTTCACCCACTGGAACTTGTAATGGGGCGGCAGCAGTCAATATTTTACACCCTATGTGGTTTCTGCTAAAGTTTTAAATAAAATTAAAATTCAACAGTGACAGACAATTTTTTGACATTGGCCAGCCACCACCCTGGCACATTTGGAGGTTGCTCAGTGGCACTCTGGTGGCAGGAATGTTCCCTCTAATATTCCATTTGTCTATGCATACACTCAAAGGACCACTATGACCAAGCCCCTCCCCCTGCATGCTGCACTGCACATCAGCTGCGTCGACTTACGTTTCAAGCGGCCTCTTCCAATGAAAAGTCAGTGTAAACCCACGTGGACCAGAATTTTGGGCTTCCTTGTCCAAAACCCTCATGACTGCAGGTCGCTACACCAGTTCTTGAGTCCAGCCTTGCAGGCTAAGTACAAACCAGGCCTTTATGATCTCATGCTGAAATTTTGACCAGTTGAACTTTTTCAGACGTAATCGTGGTGATGCTGCACTGTCACCAATCAGGGACTGGGGTTTGGTAGTGACTGTGGGTAGAGTCCTCTTCAAAACAACGGTCCGCGGGTCGCTGAAGATCTCGTAGTCGTTTCCTCCAGGTTTGGTCCTGTCTCCAAAGAAGTGGATGGTGGAGTAGTGGTCCTTCTCCATGATGCCCAGACAGTACCTCTTATCCCAGCCATCAGGAAACATGTCGAAGCTGATCTGACCTCAGATGGAGACTGACAGGCCTTTTCCTTTGAACTCCTCCTTCAGCACAGAAACAAACTTCTCTCTGATCTTCTCTTTCTGGTCCAGCTCGTAGAACTCGATCCGCTCCTCCTGACTGCAGCTGCGTCCAACCGGAGAGACATTTCTGTGTTTTTTGGAGCCACATATTTGCACCAATGACAGGATTTCTTGTTATGTTTTCGTATTTATTATTTTTATTACAGTGTTTCTTTTTTTTCCCACTAGTGACTTTTTTTATCACTGCCTTTATGTTTTCAAATCAACGTGTGTGGTTCTGTTGTTCTTACATTTCTCTTACATTTTTGCTCTTTTAAATTTTGCACTATAGTCACTGTTATTATTATCGTATTCTGCCATTATTAATATACATGTTCTATAGTTGATGTTTGTTCAATTCAGATTGTAACCCCATAAATATTTATTATTAGATCACTACCCAAATTTCCAGAACCCAGTTAATGAGGCTCTGAGCAAAGATCTGGTTTTACAATGTTCTGTACCAGTGACAATGACGAATGAATGTCATCTGTTGATCTAAATGTGAACAATAAATGTTTAATTTCAACATTAAAGTCCAGTTTCTGACTCCCAGACTCTGGTTCCCATGGAAACTGATCCACACAGAGGAACACCCTTAGAAGAAGTTTAGTTAACCATTGGAGAGAACAGAAGACTGAGAGATTCTGACTCTCTGGACCACTGATCTCTGAGGGAAGTGTTGCTGTGGTGCAGCGTGCTGACGCTAAACTCAATCTTTTTAAATTTAGCATTTAATCCTTTATCAAATATTGTTAAACTTATTATGTATTTACTCTTAACTTTGTTGATCTTAATATCTTATCCCAAGTAAAAAAAAAAAAAACTATTTACTTTCAATATTTGGAAAATATGCTAATATTTCTCACCCATCAAATTGTCCCAGAGCTCATTGGCTCTGAAGAACTATCAGAACCCTTTATTATGAAAAATAAATTTTACAGGAACTGGTAAATAAAAAAAAAAACATCAGACTTCAACTTGAACCTCGTAGACTCTGGTCCTTGAAAATATTGTCTGACATTAACTGATAAGCAGCTACAGATCTGCCTCTGCAGGTTGACTTAGCTCTTTCATTACTGCACCAAAACTCTCCTTCTTTCTCAGATTTTCCTCTCTATTCTGACTCACACTTGTGTGTGTGTGTGTGTGTGTGTGTGTGTGTGTGTGTGTGTGTGTGTGTGTGTGTGTGCGTGTGTGTGTGTGTGTGTGCGTGCGTGCGTGCGTGCGTGCGTGTGCGTGTGTGCGTGTGTGTGCGTGTGCGTGTGTTTGTATTTTCAGGCAGCTTTGATCAGGATGACTAGTCTGTCTTTAGTTTGAGTTCTTGTTTGTTTTCTGACTCTTTAAACTCAGAAATCTGTCAAATGTTTCAACAGCTGAACCTTTGGTTGCCATGGAAACATCTTTGTTCTAAAGAAAATCTAAGATGTTTTCATCCACTGCAGACTTTAAAGAATCAAAGACGTTCAATTTGTGGAAAATCCAGAAAATCTTTGAATCCAAACCTTTCAGCTTCAATGAAAAACTACAAATGTAGAAATGAACCAACCAGCAGCTTCAATGTTCTGACCTCAGAGTCTGCAGTCTGCAGTTTGGACTCTCCAGTCCAGAACACAGAACCACAATGGATGAATCCTCCAGACTATTGAAGCTCAGGTCCAGTTCTGTCAGGTGGGACGGGTTGGACTTCAGAGCTGAGGCCACAATTTCACAGTGAGTTTTTGAGAGTCCACAATATGGAAGTCTGTGAAGAGAAAGAAAGACAGAAACAGGTGATCTATGATGAATTCAGGTTGTGATGAAGTTTCAGTTGTACATTTCTCTCTCTTTATCAGAGCTTCATCTTCATCATGAACCAGTCCTCCTCATCAGTCTCTCTCAGACATTCATCTTTCTTTCATCTGCAGCTGGAGGAGAGAAGGTGGAGCTCCATGGAGCTTCATGCTGCCCTCAGACTGTCAGGGATCTGAGGTCTGAACCCTAAAGTTACCAGTAGAACATCTGGATCACAGAGACTTCCACAGCCACATTGAAAAATGAATGAAAAGTACAATGGATGAATAATGAGAAAAGGTAAAATATAAGGAGAAAAGAAACTGATTGCTCAAGGAAAAATGCATATTGTAACGACCCAGCTGGTACGTCACGGTAGTGGGAAAGCAAGAGTCAAGCTGCTGATCAACTGGCTATGCTAGAGAGCTGTCCATACCCCATACACCGCACGACTCCGAACAGTCTCAGAGAGAGAGAAACAAAGAGAGAGGCAGATTGCATAATCTCCTTTCCAGCATCAAAGCCCATTCATTTACTCACCCACAAACAGTTTAACAGCAAGGAGGTCATTTCTGTTGCCAGTCCTCTCACTCATGGTTTTCACACCAAGATTCCTCACTTTCACGAGTCTTAGGGGCTGAAGGCGGGGCTAACCCCCAGATCACCACAACATGAAAAGAAAATGTGGGAATTATAGCATAAAATCCTTTGTGCACTGCCTATGAATATGATTAATTGACTATGGGACTTTTTGACTGGGTAAACACTCATTAGAGGCGGAAACCAAAGGGGATTTGAAAAGAGGGGCAGGAGACGCTGAAGAGGAGAGACGTCAGACACTGAAGGAGAGGGGCTTGGTGGTGCCAGACGCCGAAAGTCTGCAGCCGCAATTTGTCATCTCTTCATTCATCTAACAGTATTGGAAGAATAGCGGGAGATACTTAATCCTAACCTTCATCTTGGCAAAGCTGTTGCGGGAGGACCGGGTCCCGGAAAGCGGCGTTCTGGACGTGAGGAGCGCATTCAAAGGAGCGGTTTTCAGATTACGCTTTGAATCCGTGAGACCGACCCTTAATATTCATTTTTTTGGATGTACATAGTGCTTTTTCTTTTTCAGCGGGTTCGTGTGTCGCAGGAAAAGGACTTTTATTTATTAGGGTGTTTTTTTGGGGGGTATATTTTGTAATTCTTCTGGGTTTGCTGGTCAAGGACAATTTTGGTTTCTGTGCATTATAAAAAAATGCTGTTTTGTGATTAGCAGATATAGTGGCTCGTTTATTTTGTTTGGGTGTATCTGGGTTTGTTTTGGCTTGAATGTCATGGTGAGGAACCTCCTTGGTAATTTATCAATCAGTAGACCCAGTAAATGTTTTTTGAGCATTACAGACTGACAGCTGTCACTCTGACCATGATGATGAGAAGGATGATGATGAAGATGATGATTAAATGTTGACAGTCTTTAAATGTTGTTTGTGATCCAGATTTCTGAGAGTTTTCTGTTTCCATTTCAAAACTGATATTTTCATGTTTTCAGCTGTAAACAACAACAGTTCATCTTCCTGTTCTGTTGCAGAACTTTGGATCCAGTTTCCTCCTCAAGTCCACGTCTCCCGTCATGAACAGAACCCCAGCAGCACCAACCTTCAGGCAGAACTTTCCAGAAGGTCTTCTTGGTAGAAAGAGGCTAAAGTGACTGTTTCTATGGAGGAACCAGAACCTGTGTAGGTTTACAAGTTAGCTGTAATGCTAAGCTTTATTGTTCAGAGTCAGAGTCAGAGCCTTCCTCCACTATGACGAAGACGGACGACATCCGTCAAAACATGTCAGGTACCGTATTTTCACGACTAGGAGGCGCACTTTAAATTATATTATATTTATAACAACATCATTTACATTTACATTTTCTCCAAACTGTAGGGGGCGCTCTATGAGGCGGTGTGTCTAATGTATGGAATTACATGTCTGCCATAAAGTGAAAGGGCATAAAGACAACTAAGCTGGCGTATTCAGGAACTGAGTGAGTGAACCTTACAACCGCGCAGGCACAATTCTAACCAAGTGACCCTGTATTTTACAACTATATGGAACTCAGTTAGGAATGCAGCTGTGCAATTGTCAAATGCGGGGTCGCTTGGTTAGAATTGCGCCAGCGCAATTTTAAGGTTCACTCACTCATTTCCTTAATACACCCGCTTAGTTGTCTTTACGCCCTTTCACTTTTCACTATGGCAGAGATTAAATTCCATACTAATGTGTAGTTGTAGGACTACAGCAGAGGAGTAGAAGAAGACGGCATGAGAACCAACTCAGTTTTTCTACCACTACTTTTGTGACAATGTGTGTGCTTAAATGTGTGTGTGCTGAAATCTGCATGTGTTTAAATGTGTGTGTGCTGAAATGTGCATGTGTTTAAACAGTGGCGGTTCTACCCTGAATTACTCCCCGGGCGAGACCCTCCCCAGGCGCCCCCCCCCCCCCCCCAGTCACAACAGAACTTTGTTTGTCTTTGTCAACTGACATGTTTTCCGACATGCTCATGTTTTCCGTCTTCAATCCTTTGATTGGCACATTTTTAGTTATGACCTGTTACATTATGTTTTGTCCCCATAGAGTTGCAGTAAATGGTAAATATTCATTTTAAAAACTACCTACAGATTTATGGAAATTCTATTGGCTAAAAATATAACCCAACATTTGTAAACCAAATAAAATATAAACTTCATATGCAGGCTCAAAATTAACCCCTTAATCCCCAGTTAAATGTCAAAAAAACATTGGGAAAACGTTTAGGCTGCCACATATGATTATTAAATTAATGACCAATCTCAAATTATTTGCCCCATTAGCATCTTATGGCAGCAGCAGCATGCTGTGTAACCATTACAGCTTTTTTAACATTATGAACTAGTATACAACAGCAAAACACAACAAAACCTTTGTGTTACAGCAGAGCAGACAGACACATGAATCATAACTAATGTTACAAGTTAAGGCAGAGCAAATTTTTAAGAATAAAATCTAAAAAATAAATAAAAAATGACGCTATTTGCAACATTTGGGCCTACTTCAGTGTTGGTCATCACAATGACCAACACTAATGCAGGTAGTATTAGAATTTAGAAAAAACATGACTTGATGCATGTTTTTTCTAAAACATGCATCAAGCTGTGAGGACTTCCCCTTTTCTTTATCTCTTTTCTCCTCTTCTTCTTTTCTTTTCTTTCTAAATTGGGCACCAGATGGCTTTGACCTTTTTTTCTCCATATTTTAGAAGTTTTTGGCGTTTGTTTGGCATAAATGTCCCCATGTCACGAGGAAGGCATCAAGTCCTTCGACTAAACCAACTATCACCTTAGTGACAGCATTGTTTTGTGTTTTTCATTTGGGCATTTCACACAAAATTAACCCAAAAAAGCAGAATATATTTTTTATACCTTTATTAAAATGTAGGTTATAGAATGTCACCTTATGACTGACTTATAAAAAGGTTTTATAAAGTAGATTCAAACCCCCGCCCTTGTCCCCACCTAGCCACTTAATTTGGAAGCGTCCCACAATTGAACTGATTCCCCGCAGCCCCCCCCCCCCCCCTTTTGGTCAGAACTTTGTCTAAACACCTTTAAACTGACAAAAAGTCCAAATCTGCAGCTAATCCATTTCAAAACCCTTCACAGAATTTACTACACTGGACAGAGGATGTTCAAGATGGGTCTCAACCCAACTCAGACATTTGTCAGCACTGTGACAGTAATCTACCCGACAATTACATGCATGCACTGGTGGTTCTGCGCCTGTCCAGGCTCTCTGGCAGCAGGTGTGCGATCTATCAGTCTGGCAGATTACAATCACAGCTTCACCGTCACTTTGTGTGCTTGGTGACATGAGTGCTCGATGTAGAAGAGGATTAAGGACTCTATCATTTTCATAACTCTTTTGCTGCTAAAAAAACTATTTTAATAAATTGGAAAAGCAAGAAAAATATAAATATAAGTCAACACAGAAATCTGCTGCTTGATCAGATCAGCTTGGAAAAAATGTCGGCCCAAAGGTTCCAAAGTAACTGAAGAATTCGGTCTCTCTGGTCTCCCATAGCTGACTCCATGACTTGAGGATGAGGCCTGATGGGTCGCTGCCCCTTGCCCTTCTGCCGTGGGCTGGGGTGAGGGCGGGGCCTCCGGTGCCTGGCGGGGTGGTGGGGGCTCCCGTTGGTGAAGTCGGGTCGGCGCCGGGTGGGGCCCGGGCTGGGCGCTGCGTAGTCCTCTGGGGGCTCGGTGTGAGGAGTGCGTGGTGGGGTGGGGTGGTGTTCTGGCTTGCTGGCAGGGGTGGTCCCTTTGCCTGTGCTGGGGTTGGCGGGCGCTGCTCGGGGCCCAGCGCGGCTGGATGGGCTTCCATCATGCACCTGGGGCTGGGATCAGCCCTTCCCTGGCTCTGGGAGGCGGGGCAGGACAACCCTCTTGGGAACGAGCTCCTGGGTGTCATCCGCCAGGCTCTGCGGGGTCTGGGAGTGGGGGTACAGGGTCTTGTCGGCCCTGTCACTGTGGGGGCATTCTGGGGAGGGCACTGTTGGTGCAGGGCAGGGTTGGTGGTCGGGAGTCTCCGCTGAGGCCATCAGGTTTCCCCGGCAGTTGGGCGCCTCGGTCCCGTCGAGGCCTGACAGAGCTCTTCTAGGGCCGTTTGGGGTAGGGAGCCTGGGCTTGCTCCCGAGAGGCGAGCTTTCCTGGGCTCCTCTCCTCTGTAATAGGAGTGGTAGTGCACTGGGCCTCGGGTGTCGAAAGGCGCCTCCGGGGTAGGAGCCCCTGGGCTGGAGTAGGCCTGGCCTTGCTGGGGCGGGGCGGCTGTTTTGACCACCGGGAGGACAGTCTACCAGCTGTCTAACACCCCCTTCCTCATATAACCTCATAATGAGGTGAGGGTGGGAAGCTAGCCTGCGATGAGCCTTGGGGGTTTACTGAGCTTCAGTGGCCCCCTCCTATGGCTGCGTATGGAGTGGAGCCCCCTCTTTCGGTTTATTTGCACCTTAGACATGTAGGGCCTTGGTAGGGGGTGCTTGGACATCACTGCCAGCAAACAGCAGATGTCCTCCTAGCACCCCTACCATAGTATAACGCACCTTAGACATTTGAGGGCCTTGGTGGGAGGTGAGGACATCACTGTGAGTAATCAGGAATGTCCCCTTGGTACCTACCGCCAATTTTAACAACACCCCCTCATGGGCATTTCACACAAAATTAACCCAAAAAAGCAGAATATATTTTTTATACCTTTATTAAAATGTAGGTTATAGAATGTCACCTTATGACTGACTTATAAAAAGGTTTTATAAAGTAGATTCAAACCCCCGCCCTTGTCCCCACCTAGCCACTTAATTTGGAAGCGTCCCACAATTGAACTGATTCCCCGCACCCCCCCCCCCCCCTTTTTCTTCACACATTTCCAGCAGGAGCGCGTGCAGCTACAGCCAGGGGCGCTGATTCGCTACATTACTTTTATGTTTTTCATCAAACCCGCGACCGTCGCCTCCTCTGAAAGATGAGCCAGCCAGGGTTTGCGCATGCGCAAACGCGGCGGCGCTCCGTGCTCCCCCCGCGCCCCCTCCCTTCTCCTTCTTCACACACATTTGTGTCTACTTCTCAAAGACAGGAGAGCGCGCTGCTGCGGGGCGAGGGCGGCGGCGCGGCCAGGTTCAGGCTGTTACAAACTCACAAACTGTGACATAAGTAAACCAATTGTGGTGCATATAATATTTTACAAGGGCTGAGCCGCCGGTGCCGCCCCCCTTCAGTTTTCCGCCCCAGGCCACCGCCCGGACGGCCCGTGCCTAGAACCGCTACTGTGTTTAAATGTGTGTGTGCTGAAATGTGTGTGTGTTGAAGTGAGCGACCTTGGGAGCATTTCGGGCAGGCACCTCAGGCAGGCTTTTACTTAGGCCACTCCCCTAGGGTGGGTCAGTTAATCAACTCACCTGTGCAGCATCCTATTTAAGTCCAGGTGTGTAAGTTGTTCATCCTTCTTTACTGCAGCACTGCATTATCTTCAATACACGGTCTGGTTTCCGCTGTGTGGGCTTTCATTCGGTGCTGGCTTTGTTGTGGTGGCTCTTTGTTTGGTTTCTTTTCTGTTTAAGCTTTGCACATTTACTAGTTTAACCTGCATTTGGATTGGTCAGTTATGGACTTGTCTCTTCTGTGAGTGTAACAAAGTGGCATTTGTTACTGGTGTGTGTCAACTTGTGTCCACTCAATTTTACCTGTTTTTTCTGCTCCCCTGCTTCCTCACCAGGGCATGTTTGGACAAATGTTTGTTAAGATGCTTGGCAGCCATTTTGAATGTTCAGCTGAAACCATTTTGAAAGGGGTGTTTAGCTGTTAACCCCGCATCCCTTCGGTAATGGTTTGATCCAATTGGGGCAAGGCTATATAAGCAGAGGTGTTTGCTCAGTAGGGGGAGTTGTTATTTAGAACACATTGGACTGTGAAAACTACACAAGTAGATAAATAAATAAATTAAACAAAACTGTTGGCTTCAAACAACCAAGACCCTGACTGGTCACTGTAGCATGGCCGCTTCTGCTCTTCCTTCACAGTGTGATTAAAAAACGTAAATAAATAAGTAATATAGTTGAGTCAGCCCTAAGGTGGCCTCTCACACGTTTTTAGGTTTGGCGCGATTGTGTGAGAACTGTCGGCGCCTCGGTTCCTCCATTTTGTTGGGGGGGGGTCATCAGCATCTTGTTCCTCGTGATCCGTCCAGTTTTTTGTTTTGCTTTTTGGCTGACCTTGCCATCTTTATTTTATTCCACCGGACGCAGTGCAGGGCTGGGGATGGCTGATTTTGCTGATGCTCCCTTTGTTCTGCCTCTCCATTCCCCCCGGTGGCGTCTTCTGGCTTAGATGGGTTTTGAAGTGTTATGTGTCAGTTTCCTTCGGCTGTTGTGTATGTCGTGTTTTTTTTACTTCAATTCTCAGAAGCCCTGTGCTGGACTTAGTGTAATTCTATTGGGCCCCCTTTGTTTTGCTTTTTTAAAAAAAAAATGTTTCTCTGTTCTATTATCGTCGTCACCAGTCTTTTGCGACTCTGTGGTTGCAACTCATTTTTTTGGATCTCGGTTTCTGCTTTATCTAAGGAAGGCGTATGGTTCTCTGCCCGTCTGGATTTATTTCTGCATGAATCTCTGGTTTGTGATGCATGCCTCTCTGCCTCTCTGTGATCTCTCACGTTTGTGCGGCACGTAATTTATCCCATCTTTGGAGGCGAGATATGAATCGGTCGCTACTGGGCCACCCGTATTTCGCTGTGTGCTTCCTTCCCCACTGTCATCCGTTCATCTTGTTTTCTCGTTCTGGGTAGTTCCTTTCTGGACCCCGTGGTCCCGTTGTTCTGGATTTTTCTGTTTTGCTTTTCTGGTCTCTAATTCTCTGCGCTTAGCGTGGTTTTGTTATAACGATGTTTGTTTCAGGTCTTCGGTCTCCCTCCACTTGTTTGTGGCTCCACCCTCTTTTGGGGGAGAGAAAAATGTATGAAGACTTGTTTTATGAATGTTCGACCGCCTGAAAATGTTTGGTTGCTAATACAAACATTCAGCTCTAATGGTCCATCAACAGCTCATGTGGTCCTGAGAGAATTCAGCCGTGGAGGTTATTACAAAGCTTATTTCAAGCGTGCGATAATAAATACTAATGTGCCATCGTTTAACATGGTTTAGTGTTAAATAACTTATATTACGAGCTAAATTCCTGGCTGTAGAATTTTTTACTGATGCTCTCTAGCTTCAGTTTCAAGAGTAAGAAACTTTTTGTTGCAAACTAATCCTCAGTCTGCCCTGCTTTTTAGCATATGACACTCTACTAAGAGTATCTCCTTTTGAGTCTTATTGTTAACCGCCTCTACATGTATGAGGTTTTGCCATTTTAAATACTATCAGACTCTATGATCTCTTTTCAATCCCAAAAAGTTTCTTCATTATGGTTTCCAGGCACCCCTTTGCCATCAACTTCATGTTATACGTGCTTTTGTTGTCTACCTATTATGAACCAATGATGTCAAGTATGTAACCTCAAATCTAGCCGAGCCGCTGTCCATGCTACGTGGGATGGCGACCTTCCTCATCTACGTAATCTCCTTGGACCTTGGTTATCCTTCTATTCGCCTGCTCCTCTGTGGCCTTCCTAAGGTGCGTCCCTCCGGAAATGAATAAAGGTTACTTCTCTCTTACTATTGGTGCATATATAAAAATATATATTTTGGTGATGTATTATGTGCAGGTTCCATATAGACTGTCTTTCTTGTTGGAATCTGTGCTAATGGCTTTTTATGGTACTATGAATACACAGATAGAACCTTCTCTTTAAACTCTCTACTTGATATCTCTTTCTCAGATTTGTTATTAAAAGGACTTTATTCCCTTTCATCTTAAGCTTTCTACACTAATCAGGTCTATTATTTATGTATTCATTGCCAAGATTAATACTGCTTTGTCTATCTATGCATCGCTTCCTGAGCCTGTGATCCATACTCCCTGGTCAGCAATTCAGTTTCTGGAGGATGATGTCAAGCCTTCGACGAAGTCTGATGGTTTCCTGGTTCCAAAGTCTCTGCTCGTCCTGCAGCTCCCCTACAGATTGTTGCCCCTTCACCTTGATCTGGATATGCAACAACGACTGCATTCCACGCACCTACTCTGCACTGAAGTGATGGGGTGGTAAACCTCTTCAGAGTTTCAATGAGTTATCTTACTTGAATCAACTGATATGTTAGTATCAGAATGGCATACAAAATCTCAGATTATATTTTATTGAAAACTATTTGCCGGGTGGAAGCCTCAAAATTAAGACGTTTTAAGCTGTGTTACGATATGCTTGTAACCCGAAATTCAAGGTTACTTAGGCTCGTATCTTATGAGCCGGATGGAAGCATAAAAAAAAAAAAAAAATTATAGCATTAAGCTCGTTCATAGTTCTCAGATGGAAGCTTTTAAATCATGGATATCACTTAAGCTTTATATTATTCCAGTGGAAGCTTCAGACTTGTTTGTAAAGTTGTGCCGTCTACTTGCCGCTATACTCGAAATGGAGTGGCCCAACGGTCTCTGGTGCCGGGTCACATATGGCAGATCCACTAGATAGTGTGATACCTTCTTGGCGCTGTACTCGAACGGGAGCGGCCCAACGGTCAATGGTGCCGGGTCACACATAGCAGCCTCAATAAATAGTATGTTCCCTTCTTGGCATTCTACTCGAATGGGAGCGGCCCAATGGTCAATGGTACCGGGTCACACATAGCAGACTCAATAAATAGTATGTTCCCTTCGTGGCGCTGTACTCGAATGGGAGCGGCCCAATGGTCAATGGTGCCGGGTCACACATAGCAGATCCACTAGATGGCATGTTCCCTTCTTGGCGCCGTACTAGAACGGGACCGGCCCAACGGTCAAAGGTGCCGGGTCACACATAGCAGATCCACTAGATAATGTGTTCCCTTCTTGGCGCTGTACTCGAATGGGAGCGGCCCAACGGTCAAAGGTGCCGGGTCACCTATAGCAGTCATACTTGTAAGTCTGAATATGGAATGTCTCTGAAACACACTTTATCTGATTACATACTAATATACATTTCTTTCCAACCTTGATTAAATTGGTGTTGGGGGTAGTTATTACCCAAAAGTTTATGGAAATTTGTCTCTTGGAATTGCACTGCATTGAGTTTTATGCCAAACTAAAGGAAAGTGAAATGCAAAGTTAAAGCAAAGTTAAAGCAAAGTGAAATGCAAAGTGAAATGGAATGTGAAATGCTAACTTGGAGGAATGTGAAATGCTTACTCAGAGGAAAGTGAATGCTAACTTGAAGGAATGTGAAATGCTTACTCGGAGGAAAGTGAATGTTAACTTGAAGAAATGTGAAATGCTTACTCGGAGGAAAGTGAATGCTAACTTGAAGGAATGTGAATGTCAAAGAATGTGAAAGCAACAAAGTATGTGAAAGAAAACTAAAAGATGTGAAAAATAAATATTATTACTACTGCATGAGTTGTTTGACTGAAATGTGTATGTGCTGAGTGCCGCTCTCTGTTTGCAAAAGGAGGGGCAGACACTCAGCTAAGTGAGTGTGTGAGCATTCAGTTTGTGTCACTGAGTTATGGAGAACAGTAATTAAAAAAAAAGTTTTCCTCCCCCCCAAAAAAAACAAAAAAAAAACAGACTGGTTCTATTATTAACCCGCTCTAGAGGCTCTTAGGGTCCAAACGGGAAAGTGAACCTTCAGCCCTGGAGAGGATTTCCCCCGTGGTCAGAAACGTCATGGCAGTAAAGGTTCAACACTAGCATGTATGTTTTATTTATGTTGTGTTAACGTGCCCGTGCCTAAACACCCGGTGCGTGGTTTGTATGGGTCAATTACAGACCACACCTTTTAACCAGGTGCGCCCTATGGTCTTGAAAATACGGTGTGTGAAATAAAACAACCGTCTGACATAGAAGAACCTAAGAAATTAAGTTCTGCTTCAGTTTCTTCTTTTAGTCATCAAACTGTTTCATTCACAGATCAATGATTTATTTAATGTTTTTTTTATTTCTAATCATTTTAAAACCTTTCATTCTTTGTAAATCAATCTGAACACTGATCTGATTTATCATCACAATCACTTCTGGACTCACCGGAACTTTCTGCAATTCCTCACAGCTGGGATCAGTCTACGTTTACCCTCATATGATGATATCTTGTACTTGTCCTGGTCCAGCTCATCCAGAACCTCCTCTGACATCTGCAGCGTGTAGGCCAGAGCTGAGCAGTGGATCACTGAGAGATATTTATTTAATCTGTTCTCTGACTTCAGGAACTCTTGGATCTCCTGATAAACTGAGAGGTCCTTCATCTCCATCAGACAGTGATAGATGTTGATGCTTCTGTCAGGAGAAACTCCTCTGATGTTGATTTTTTTCAGGTTGTTGATGGCTCTCTGGATGGTTTCTGGATTCTTCTCTGTCTGACCCAGCAGGCCTCCTAAGAGTCTCTGGTTGGACTCCACAGAGAGACCATGAAGAAAGCGAACCAGCAGGTCCAGGTGTCCAGTTTGACTCTGCAGGGATTTCTCCATGACTCTAAACAGAAACTCATCCAGGGATGGGTTCTCCATGTTGTTCTTCAGGAAGTCCTCAGTGACCTCTACCTTCCTGTTGGAGTAACAGTGGAACATGTAGACTGCAGCCAGAAACTCCTGAACGCTCAGATGAACAAAGCTGTAGACCGCTTTCTGGAAGATCTCACACTCTCTTCTGAAGATCTCAGTACAAACTCCAGAGTACACTGAGGCCTCTGTGACATCCAGACCACACTGCTGCAGGTCTTCTTGGTAGAACATGATGTTTCCTTTCTCCAGATGTTCAAATGCCAGCCTCCCCAGCTTCAGAAGAACTTCCCTGTCAGTCTCTGTCAGCTCTTGTGGACTTGTCTGATGTTCCTGTTGGTACTTGTTCTTTTTCCTCTTTGTCTGGACCATCAGGAAGTGGGAGTACATGTCAGTCAGGGTGGTGGGCAGCTCTCCTCTCTGCTCTGTGGTCAGCAGGTTCTCCAGAACCACAGCAGTGATCCAGCAGAAGACTGGAACTTCACACATGATGTAGAGGGACATGGAGCCCTTGATGTGGGAGATGATTCTGCTGGACAGCTCTCCATCTGGGAACCTCCTCCTGAAGTACTCCTCCTTCTGAGCATCATTGAAGCCTCGGACTTCTGTCAGTCTGTCCACACATGAAGGAGGGATCTGATTGGCTGCTGCAGGTCTGGAAGTGATCCAGACCAGAGCTGAGGGCAGCAGACGCCCCTGGATGAGGTTAGTGAGCAGCACGTTGACTGAGGACTTGTGTGTGACATCAGACACCAGCGGACTGTTGTTGAAGTCCAGAGAAAGTCTGCTTTCATCCAGACCATCAAAGATGAACAGAAGTTTGCAGACAGACAGCTGTTCTGCTGGGATCTTCTGGAGTGTTGGATGGAACAGCTGGATCAGAGTGAGAAGACTGTGCTGCTCATCTCTGATCAAGTTCATCTCCCTGAAGGACAGAGGAACCACAGCACTGATGTCTTGGTTCTCCAAGCCCTCGGCCCAGTCCAGAGTGAACTTCTGCACTGAGAAGCTTTTTCCAGCTCCAGCAACTCCGCTGGTCAGAACCACTCTGATGGATCTGTGTTGGTCAGGGAGGGCTTTGAAGATGTCTGAGTTCTTGATTGCAGTGTCATGGAGCTGGTTGGTCTTGGTGGTGGTCTCCAGCTGCATCACCTCATGTTGGGTGTGACCCTCTGGTCTCAGTCCCTCTGTGATGTAGAGCTCAGTGTAGACCCTGTTGAGGAGCGTTTCTCTTCCTGCTTCTTCAGTTCCTTCAGCCACATGTTCACTTCTGCTCCTCAGACTGATCTGATGTTCTCCAAACATCTCCTGGAGACCAACATCTGCTGAAAGAGCAGAGAAGAAAGCTCCTTCATGAGTGTTCCACATGTTTCCAGAAGAATCCATCAGCAGATGATCAGGCTCTGACTCACCAGCTCTGGGTCTTTCTGCAGACTGGGGTCCGCTCCTCTTCTTCTCTCTGTGGACACTAAGGAGAAACGTTAGTGAACAACAATCAAAGCAGTCAGTGGGAAGTTCCAGACTAACTCTGATCATGGAGCAGATCCTCTCTGATCTCCAGACTCAGATATTGGGATCCAGACTGTGCTGAATGTGAGCAAATGTGTTTCCAGGTCAAACCAGAGCAGATCTAGTCCATCTGTAGGTCTAAATCAGGGGTCGGCAACCTTTTTATACTCAAAGAGCCATTTGGGCCGTCCCCTAATAAAAAAGAAAGCACCCGGAGCCACAACCCGTTTTGACATCATTATATATATTATGCATGTATATATTATTCAAAGGTGCTCATTACGTCCATCGCATCGACTGTTCGATCTTCAAGGACATGAGTGTAGATCGCGGGCCAGAAAAGATTTAAAAAAAAAGTACTTCTTAAAAATCCACCAGCCAATCAAAATCCTCACTGAGAAGTACAGGACTTGATTGACATGTAGATTGGCCAATCGGACATCCTCTGAAACATACATCACTGCACATTCACAAACTGCGCAAACTCTCTGTCATCAGAAAATTGCCCTCTGCTCCGCGGTACGTCAAGTTCCCGGCAGAAGATCACTCCGGACAACTGGAGTGTTTATTAAAGCCGCCCCGCGTGTCTCCTCCTGCTATCAGCTCTGCAGTTCTCACCCGATAAATACGACCTCATCAAGCCAGCAGTGCCTTTGAAATGCCATGAAAAATGAACAAACTCAAATAAAATTTAATTTTTATAAGATACTCATTATTTTCCAAAGTCACAGGGAGCCACAACAGAAGGATGAAAGAGCTACATGTGGCTCTGGAGCCATGGGTTGCAGACCCCTGGTCTAAATGATGCGTTAGCTGTGTTTGGAGCTCATGTCTTGACTGAGCTCAAGTTCAGCTGTTTGCTTCATCCTCACAGACTGAACTTTGTGTCCTCCAGAGTTGTCCAACTCTTTTCTTTCCTCTCAGACCTAAAGCGCTCACAGCAGATGGTTGACCTTCCTGGATGGACCAGCTGATGTTCTTGATGAGAACATTGTTGTTCCTGCTGAGAGCTGAACTCTGCTTTGTTCACCAGAAACTGCTTCTTACTGTGAGTCTGAAGGTCCTGGTTCAGTTCTGAAGGATGGAGGAAGACGTCTGGACCGGTCACTCTTCATGGATCCACAGCTGGAGGCTGCAGACTGGACTCTCTGTGTGACCTGTTGACCTCTGCAAACACCAAAGCATCAGAGTGTTGGAGGATCTGCTTCTTCATGAACAGCTGATGGACTTTGACATGAACACAGACTGAGCTGTTTAGTCTGGAATAACATGACATGTTTGGATCAACAGTTTCCAGCTTTCAGCATTTTCTGTCAGTCAATCCAGACTTTTTTCTAGAAAAGCTGATTCCAATTCTCCATGTAGAAATGTAGAAATTCTGAGAGCAGAAAGTCAAACTAGAACAATGTGATGTTTGGAAAGCATGAAAATCTGAATCCTAGGAGTCTGCAGTGATTCTTCTCATTAGACTGGAGCTGCTGTCAGTCAGAGTCAGCAGTCAACATGTTTTCTTCTCCAACATCTCTGATGTCTCTCAGAGACTCTCAGAAGACTCAACTGAAAAGATCTCATCACACACATGATGCTCCAAGTGAGTCTGATCAGAGAGATCCAGAACTGAACCAGACCTCAAGTCCTTCATCTGAAAACTGTTGATCATCTGAACTAGAATCCAGCCTCCAAAAACTCTGACAAACACTCACTGTTCCACTCCTGGATGGATGTTCTTGAAGACAGGAGGTAAATTCTTTGATATGTCACTACTGAATGACCCCCAGCTGGATCCAGATCCAGGTTCAGGTCCAGGTCCAGGTCCAGGTTGGTTCCTGTGTAGAATGAAGTTTGCTGGTGTGAGTCCTGAGCTCTGACATGGAGAAGATCATGGACAGTTGGAGATGTTCATCTCACCTCTTGCTCTGGTTGTCATGGTTACCATCTCTGCTTTTAGAGGGAGGGGCTCCCTCCTGTGGCTCCTCCCACTGATCCATGCTGCTGGATTCACTGGATCCACATCAGCTCACACACACCTTCCTCCTTCACCTGCAGAGGAAACCCTCCTCATCATCAGCTTTGATCCTCCTTCACCAACAGATCAGCTGCTCCTTCACTGATTGGCTCTTCTCTTGTGTTTCCTCTCAGGTTCAGGTGAATGCAGTCAGACAGCAGTGGGAGGCAGAGGAAGCTGCCATCAGCTGCTGCACTTCTGCTCTCCCTCCACCAGGTGGAGACATGGAGCTGCAGCAGCAACATTTCCATTCAGTCACTTTGACAAAGAAATAACAAACTTCCTGTTTCTACACTTCAGGAAAAAGGAATTCTTCCTCTTAAAGCTCCAACAGAGAATTTTATTTCCACTGTTGAACCTCCAAACTGGAAAGCATTGCAGGTTACTTGTTCAAAAGTAATCCAATACTGTACAGTATAACTCTCTAAAAACTGTAACGAGTCCTGAGTTACTGTTAAGTTTCGTTTCTTTAGAACAGCTCCAGAACTAAAACTTCTGAAGAGACAAATTTAACAACAAAGTTGTTCTCATTTCTATGAAGGACAATTTGGTTTCATCAAGATTTTTAATTATAAAATGTATTCCTGGTTAAGTGAAATAATGTAAACACAATTGGAGGATCAAAATTCAGCTTCAGTGAGTTTAGGCCATAAAAGGATAACTTAGGGTGTGTTCAAACTGGACTCATTTGGTTTAAAGTGAACCAGAGTTCGTTTCCCCTGATAATCCTGAACAAATTTTCAGTCTGAATAAACCCAAGTGGACCCTGGCCTGGGACCAGGAACCTCTCTCTGACCCATCTTTGGAGGTGGTTTCAGTTAATTTCCAATCGGACTGAGGTCCGGTTTGCTCTGAGATTCCTTAGTCTGAATACAACCTGTCCTTTGGTCACATGATTTAAACAGATTTGCAATGAAGGAACCGATGAGCTCCAGATAAAAGTAAAGCAACGATTGTTGTGATTTCAAACAGAAAAGATGGTCCAGCTGTTATTTGTTAGAAGGTGTATTTTAACATATCTCAAACTACGTCTCGCAACAGACTTTTCCAGACTGAATGGACCCTTAGAAAAGTGCAAACAGAACTACAGGCCTGTTTAAGCTATTTAATTAAAGCAGGTTCTACCACGGAGAACTAGGACCTCCTTAAAAATAAAACAATACATTTACGAAAAAAATTATAAATTTATGCGAAAAAGACATAATTTACTAGGAAACAGCAAAGTTTTTTTTTTAAAGTTGATTGTATAACCTTAGCATAATGCATTTGGACCTCTACAACTACACTGCAGTAAATGGTGCTGACAGAAATCCACTTCCTGTGGGTCACAAGCATTCTTCTGAACATGTCCAGTGTCCTGAAATTCTATTTAATCTCCTTAAACTTATAATAAACAATGCCGACTCACTAAAAGATGAACTATTTCCTCATTAGTGAAACCGATTATAAATAAAAGATAATGTTCTCTACGTCTCTCACCATACTTTATTATCGTATAATACTGACTCTTCTACCCACAAACCTATCAGTTTATTCTCATAAAATTACATTTTATCCACATAAATGTACTACTTTATGAAAACAATCATTTAAGATCTACAGAACCTGTGTCCTGACATGGAAAAAAATAAATATATCTTGTTCCCTCAAATTAATATTTTGTTCCCACGAGATAATTTTACATTCCCACAGAATACTATTTAGTTCCCCTCGAAATAATTAATTTGTGTGGACGCAATAATTATTCACGTCATAAGTTGTTTATAAACAGGGATATTCTCTCCGTCCGGTGGCAAAAGCCACTTTCAGTGGTAACTTCCGTGTCCCTATAACCCATATTCATTCAAGAAAGGAAAAAGAAAAACAGTAATGATCAATTTGTTATTGTCTCAATGGAAATAAGTAGGCATGCCCATGTTTATGAATTACTTATGACATGAATAATTATTTTGTTCGCACAAATTAATTATTTTGAGGGAACAAAATAGCATTTTAAGGGAACGTAATATTATCTTGTGGAAAAAAGTTATTAATTTTTGGGAATGAGATATATATATATATATTTTTTTCCATGTCAAAACACGGACCCTTTAAAGATGATATGAAAACAAGAATTTATAGTTTGTGAAGAAAAGCAGAAAAATCTTTTTTGTCATCCACTAACACTTCATTTCTATTCTAGGTTGTTTGTCTATTAGAATCTGAGAGTTCCTGAACATGGAATGAGGAAATATTACTCTACTATGTTCTATTACTTTAGTAATGAGTTCCTCCCAACACTGTTCACACACAGACTTGATGGAGGAGAACAGGAAGGTTTGGAGTGAAATGACTGTCAGGAGTTGCAGGATGTTTGTTTCATGAACTAAAGACAGGATCAAGAAGAAACCTGACACCACCAGACAGCAGCTGCAAGGAGGGGCGGAGCTTAAAGCTCATTGACAGATGGTTGATCTGAGTGACTGAGAAAGGTGAGGTCATGTGACCTTCTGCTTTGTAAGGAGACCCTTTGAAGGTGATTTGATTCAAACTACAGAACAGAGGATGAAAAAATGATGTTTGTGGAAGAACCAATCAGAGACGAGCTCCCAGCTCTGTTCCATCAGAATCATGTCAGAAGTTCAGAAATGAAGGAGATGTCAGTACTGAGAGGATTGGAAACATGCAGTTGTTCAGCACTGAGGACCTGAGAGCCTCACAACCTTCTTCAGCAGAGATCAAAGCACTGAGGAGCTTCCACAGCCTCTCTGGAATGTCATTAGAATGTGAGCTGAGAGGAAGGCTGGAGCAGAGTCACCAACTGTTTGGAAGAACAAGGATCCAGCAGAACTCAAAGTTTGGCCTTCAGGGCAGATCTGACAGCTGCATTCTGGTCTGTTTCTGTCAGAAAAGTGATCTGCAGTGACCTTTAGCTGCTGTTTCTGGAAGAACAGAAGAACAAGTTAAAGACAAACTTCAGTCTGAGCTCTTCCTCTGCTGCTCCTCTTCCTCACAGAGGAGAACACACAGACACGTCACGGCCTTCATCATGAGTGGAGAAGACAACAGAAACACAAAGACTCACCGTGAAGAAGAAGAAAGTCCTGCTCTGTCTGCTCTGACACGGAGGAAAACTCTCAACTTCCTCATTTCCTGATTCAGGAACACCTGAGCAGAGCTCCGCCCCCTTATGGGTGTTTGTGTTAGGCTCCTCCCAGAAACCTGAGAGTCTCTGTTTTACTGAACAGGAGATTACACGACTTGTGTGGTGTGTGCCGTGTTTGCGGTGTGTGTGTTTGTAGTGTGTGTGTGTGCATATGCATGGGTGCGTCTCTCCTCTTACCTGCAGAATCACCTGACTGAAGCTGCAGTAGTCAATACGCTGCTGGGTCCTAAAGAGTAAAAGGATCAGTTCTGAGGCTCTAAGTAAAACAGCTGGACTCTTAGCTTCTGTTTGAATGGGGGGGGGGGGGTTGTTATGGTGTGAGTTACAGAGGAGACTTTGGACTGCAGTCCTGCTGCTCTGCATGAGTGATCAGCATTACGATCAGCATCATCAACTGACTCAGAAAAACACATTAAAATGATCATATCAGTAAGAACTACATTTGATACATTGATGGAAAATCCACTTTTATTTTTAAAATTGGTAGTTTTTCTGTAGATCTTTGTCTTCATAGCAACCATTTTATGTTTTTATTGTTTGGGGATAACGCACAGATGGACGATAGTTTCAGACAAATCGTAAAAAATGTAAACTTTTGGATTTCCTTTCCTTTTATTTTCTCCTCATATTTCAACACTTATTGTTGAAAATCAAATAGTAATTCAAATACAAATCTAACCTGTTGTGTTGTTCAAATAAACTGTGGTGGACCGAGCAGTAAAAGACAAGAACAGCAAAATAGTTTTATCAAAAATTTTCTAATTTATTTTACAAAGGTGTAGATGGTCAAAAATGGGCCCTTAAAAGAGGTCAAAGTAACAAAATTAACTCAATCTTTTAAATGTAACAGAGGACAACTGAACAAACAAACTTAATCAAACTGACCTCCCTAATTGCAAACACAAGGGAACATATATAGGGGCTGATCAAACCAACTAGACACACAGTGGGGAACTTAAAAAGACTAAGACAAAATACATCAAACAAACTAAACTAAAGTCCAACCTATAGTAAATTAACATACACAAATGAATGAAAATAAAGAACATCAAAATAGAAACTAAAGTAAATAAACACAGAAAGAGTTCCTTGTCCACTGGGCGATGGTTCAGTCCAATTAGCTGCCTGCTGAATATAAGGCCTCTGCTGACTGGCATGCATGGTTGTGTCAGGCCTGACTTGATGGTTCCAGCAGCAGATGGCAGCAGCAGCAACAATGGTTCCCATTAGCACTGGTAACTCAAACAAACCATCAAATTATAAAAAAGTAAACTGAAGCATGCCAATAAATGTTATCAAATGTGTGTGTTATGTTTGAAAAAGAAATCCAAAGGTATATGCAAAATAAAGTGAACAGATATGTAGGGTGTGGTGCAGGATGTTACTGCCCTGATGGTGTGGCAGCGTAGGCAGCCACCACATAAACAGTCCTTTAGTTCAGTTTTATCTTTCTTTATTGACACACATCTCATTTAATCTTCCAGCTAGCTCTTCAGATCCACTCTCTCTCTCTGTCTCTTTTGCTCTCTTTGTCTCTCTGGTGATAATTCAGGAACATTGACTTTTCTACATTTTCCTTCCTTGTTTAGAACAAAACTTTTCTTCAAAAAACATTTTCCTGTAATAAACAAATCACATTTTTCTCAAACTAAATCAAATTTATTTCCAAAAATCCTTGTAACAAAACTTGTCAATAAATGAGAACATACACATGTTAATATTATTATTGTATTATTTTCTATTCAAGTCTGTCTGTATCTTATGGGCTTTCTGATGACTGGGTCCTCCCTGGTAGAAGCAATGTCATGCAGCTTTTTTCTGTCACTTTATTAGTTTTACTCTAAACACAAACTCCCATCACTATATTTCCAGAAGTAACAATCCAGGAGAGTTGATTTATCGTAATTACAAAAAAAAGTTTAGTAGTCAGATTCAGACTTAAAAATGTTTTAGTGTAGCCTCATTTAAATGTTTGAGAAAAATACTCACCTCTTAAATGCTTTATTTTAGGTTACCAGAGAAATGCTGGGTCTGTCTGAAGATTCTCCATCCTCCTCCAGCAGTGGGGAAGAATATGTCCCTCGAGCAGAGAGTGAAGGATCTACAGATGAAGAGACAGCTGTGCAGCCCACCAGACAACCACAAAGAAAGAAAAACAAAGAAACAGAGAAAAGAGGTATGTCCCAGTCTGGACCACCGGCTGGAAAAGAGCAGGAAGCTGATAACATCCCATGCAGAGGGTCACGTTCTGCTGCAGCGTCTCTGCAGTCCACACTTCCTCTGTCTCATGATGGTTTGGTTCCCTGCAGCTGATGAAGACTCTGGGATGTCAAAGTCAACCTCCAGTGGTGTTTGATGAAGATGTTTGACATTCCTGATCACTTTAGATCATCCTCTGTGTTGACCAGTTCAAAGGAATGTTTTCCAGCAGTTCATAGAGTCTCTGAATGTTGGATCCAGATTTCTATTTTCCAGACTCCCAATGGAAACTATGTCACCTACTTTCAGATGTTCTTTCTGCTGGTCTGGTCAGCATCAGGTTTCATTTTGGTTAGATTTCCTCCTGATGCTTTCTTACATCTGTTGTTTTCTCCTTTTCTGTCAGAGGTCCATCTTCTTTTTCAACATTAGGACATTTAGTGCAGATGTCTCTTCCAAACATGAACACGGCTGCTGTTTCTCCTGACGCTCTGTGTGAACGATAAGCCATTAATATTTTTGAAAGTTATTCTTTCCATGTCTTTCCCTCACATTTAAAGTAATCCCACGCCCATTCGCAGTTTATTATTCGGGCCCCGCCCATTCGCGGGTGGCTGCAGATGACGTGACGTCACAAGTGTGAGACGCATAACACCGCTCATTCCGCTAATTTTGGAAAACGATTTACTCTGTCTTTACTGTAAAGTATAACGACCCCGAGATGGACAGAGCTGCAGGCGGCCAGCGCCCCCTGTTTCTGCCAGTTGCTGGACCGCAGTGTATGTCAATCAGCGGTGGGCTGGTGACTGGTGGATTAGAGGGGGCGGGGCCTACCTGGGTGCGGGTTGGCTGAACGTTCTCCTCCGGCTGAGTGTATGAGCAGGCTGCGCTATTTTTGTTCGAGCTGTAACCATTCTGACAAGGTTGATAAAAGCCAATAAAAGCCCTGCATCATCTCCAGCTTCTGGAAATGAACCCAAACGGCAGAAAAAGGTTCTGACTCTGCAGAGGCTCTGGGTCTGGGAGTTTTAAAACAGCGTCAATTATTCGCGGATTTTTGTTATTCGCGGGGGGGGGGGGTGAGGAATATAACCCCCGCAAATACGGGGGGATTACTATACTCTGAATGCTTTCTTTAGGTGCTGTGCCTTTTGGAAGTATTTGCCCCCCTTGAACTTTTCAACCTTTTGCCATATTTCAGGCTGCAAACATAAAGATTGAAATTCAAATTAATTTTATTTCTACATCACCTTTCATGTAAAGAAAACAGCTCAAGGTGCTTAACATGAAAACAAACAAGAACAGATGTAAAACTGTTTTGTGAAGAATCAACAACAAGAGAAACACAATCATGAATTGGAACAAATTTGTTGTCATGGTGCCTCTGTCAGCTCTCCTCCCCCTCCCCTCTCTGCTCTGTTCCAGACGCAACCAGCTGGTTCCACTCACCTCATCAACCCACAGCTTCTGAAGGAGATCCAGTGCGAGCTATCAAGGCCAGTTCGTTGTGCCTCTACAGTGCATAGTCTGGTCGACTCATGTTCTCGTCCTTGTCGGATTAGCTCTCGCTAAATCCTGCTCTTCGACTCACTCAGGGGAAACTTCTACAGGCAGAGGCACGGCTGTGCTATGGGCTCTCCAATCTCGCCCATTGTGGCCAATTTGTTCATGGAAGAAGTCGAGAGAAGAGCCCTGGACTCTTTCCCAGGTACTAGTCCAAACCACTGGTTCAGATATGTGGACGACACGTGGGTCAAGATCAAAAGTCAGGAAGTGGAGACTTTCACCGATCATATCAACGCAGTCAACAAGAACATCAAGTTCACCAGGGAAGACACAAAGGACAACACCCTAGCCTTTTTAGACTGTGCTGTGATCATTGGAGAGGACAGACAGCTCCAGGTGAAGTGTACAGGAAGCCTACTCACAAAGATCAGCACCTGTTATTTGATTGAAACCACCCTTAACAGCACAAACTAGGCGTTATCAGGACATTACAACACAGAGCCCAGGAGGTGCCCACAAGCTCTGATGGAAAGAAAATAGAAGAGCAGCCTATCCATCAAGCCCTCCAAACCTGTGGATATCCCGAGTGGGCATTCACCATACCCCAACATACAGGAAAACAAGACAAGAAGGAATAAGATCCGAAAGGGAACAGTGTTTCAATTCCCTATATCTCAGGCCAGTCGGAAAAACTCAAAAGGATTTTCAAACAACATAACATCCCAGTTCCTCTTAAACCAGTTAATACTCTCAGACAAAAACTAGTTCATCCAAAGGACACAATTCCCAGCTACAAACAGAGTAATGTTGTGTACTCTATCCACTGCAAAGAGAACTGCAATGAACAGTATATAGGAGAAACCAAACAACCTCTACACAAGCGGCTTTACAAACATCGCAGAGCCAACCCAAGTGGACCTGAGTCTGCAGTACATCATCACCTGAAGGCTACAAACCACTCTTTCGAGGACAGTGAAGTCCGACTTCTAGCCAAAGAGAAAGGATGGTTTGAGCGAGGAGTGAAAGAAGCCATCTTTGTCGAGAAGGATAAACCTTCTTTTAATAAGAATGGTGGTCTCAGGTTTATTCTTCCATCCATCTACGGCAGTGTTTTGAAACCTAGACAAACCAAACCAGTTCCACCTGAGTCGTTAACAGCTGAAAGAGATGACCAGTGTGGGGAGGGAGTCACTGGCTCCCCAAACCCCAGCTGAGGACAAAGGACTCTTAACGACCCGAAACCATGTAGGATAAAATGACAATACCATCCATTTTCAGGTCTGACTCCTCCCCCATGAGCGCATATATACCAGCTCTTCGACCAGCTCTACGACTCTGCCATAGACACAGACTCCATGGAGTGGGAGACAGAGGTGTTGGAGTTTGAGAAGGGCAGAGATGAAATGGATTTGAAGGCACTTGGGTTTGACATCGCTGAGGGGGTAAATGATCCATATTTACGAGGAGATTGTGGAATATTTGTTACTCACGACCAGTGAGTTTCAGCTGGAATGATCCAAGTTTCCAAAAGCTTCAGTCTGGATCTCATTCTAGTGAGAGATGAACTAAAAAGAGCTGCTGCTCATTTGATTGTTGCTGCTTTACTTTCTACCAACATTTGGATCCAATATTAGAAGAACAAGGATTTGTCTTCCTGTTTGTCTTTCATCCGAATGACTGAATTTCACCAAAGAAAAGTAATTTTCAACTCCAGAGACTCCTACAGTGAGACACCTGCTGGCTGTTCTTTGTAACTGCATCTGCAGCTTCTAGAAACGTCTTTGTTTCTGTTTTCATCTTTTCAATCAGTTTGTTTTCTTCACATGAAGCCTAAAGAAATGTCCTCAGAATGATGGAAACAGTTTTTCTGCAGCTTGAAGCTGTTCTGGAAGATTTTCTTCTTTAGTGCAGAGAAATCTCTCATTTGATGAGACGGAGGAACTGCAGCAACGTTTCCTGGAAAACCTCCACATTTCATTGAAACCATGTTGGAACTTTGTCCATTAGGTCACATGGTCTGGAAGAAGCCCCAGTTCCAGCTGACAGAAGTCTGCTTCTGATCCATCAGATCTCACTAGCAACAGAACCAAACCTTCACGTGTTGCAGCAACAGTTTCCATGTTTGGGAGGATCTTCTGAAGAACAGCTCAGTTCCAGATCACATCATGATGTTTGATGTTTTCTTCATTCCAGGAAATCATCTGTGTCTCCTTTGATCTGTGCTGAGTCAGCACTTTGACTTCTTTTCAACTTTAGATCCATCATTTACAATCAAGGATGTATTGATAAATATGATCTAGAACTGCTTTTTAGGATTCGGATGGACTTCATCAAGATGACTCCTCCCACTTTGGTTTCTGTCAAATGTAGAAAAACTAAAAGAATCAAAATCAATCCAATTTGGATCAATTCTGTCTTTCAGATCTTTGGAAAAACTGAAGGAATCTCTGCATCCCAGATTTCTTCTTGGGTTTTGGTTTCTACAGGTTTTCAATCTCCTCTTTGATCTGATTGAATGTGTCCATCAAGGTCTTTGAAAGCATCATTTTCTCCTCCTCCTCCTCCTTCTTGAGGGTCTCTGTGAGTGAGGAGATCTTCCCCAAAAGGGAGGACTGTTCTTGCTGCCGTTCACTGCTGCCGTTCTCCTTCCAGGTTCTTGTGGTTCTCCATCAGAGCTGGTCTCCATGGGACTGTTGCCTCCCTCTGTGGTGTCAGTCAGTCAGGAGGTGGGAGGGAGCGAGGAGTCTTTGTCCTTCTGGACATGTTCTTGGATTGGGAGCAGATCAGCTTGGAGTCCAGAGGACTCCTTCAGCTGTTTGGCTGAGAGTCTGGGAGCTTCAGCTGTCCTGCTTTTCTCTGCACTGACAGCAGCTTCCAGCTCTCTCTCTCTCTCTCTCTCTCTCTCTCTCTCTCTCTCTCTGTCTCTCTCTTTCTCTCTCTCTCCACGTTTGCTGGGTGTCTTTTTGCTGCAGCTGAGCGCTGCAGGAGTGTTGACTTGGTCTCAGCCACAGACTGCTGACATGTTAGCTGATGTTTCAGCTGAGTCAGCTCTTCTCTCCAAGCTGATGTTTCCTGCAGAGATTCCTGCAGGAGTTCCTCCTGCTCCTTCTTTCCCAGAGTTCCTGCAACCAGACGGAGTCTTTGTGCTTTGGAGCTGCTTCTCTTGGATGAAGCGCTTGGTTAGCTCACTTTGATCTCTTTCATGTGGGACTTTGTCTTGAAGCGGATCAAACTGAAGGTGGGACTCCCAAAGCAAACGTTCTGGGATGTTTGCTTCAGCTCTGTGCTTCTGTTCTCTGGTTGCTTCTTTGCTTTGGTTGCAGAGACTTGGAGCTCTCTCTCTCTCCATGCAGATCAGCAGCTTCTTTGGAGGCAGAGGCAGCTGTGTGGGAAGTCTCTGCAGGTCCAGAATCTTCTGATGGATCAGCAGCTGCTGCAGGTTCCTCTGGGTGGAAACACATTTCTGCCAAACAGAACATCTGTTTGTCTTTGTTTGGATGGAAAACGGAGGAAAAAAACTTCTTTGGAGAGAAATCTGCTTTGTTTCTTGTTGCTATGAGGTTGTTGAACAAATGTGGTCACTTTCAGAGCTTCACTTCAGATGACTTCCAACAGACAGAAATTATACTTTTTCAGTTTATTAAAATAAGTTTGTGAAACATTTTAATGTTTTTTTCTGTAATTGTAGGTCTGATGTCTTCATACATGATAACTAAAAGAACAAAAACCAAACCAAATCAGTCAGGTCTGTAGTTTGAACTCGGATTAGAAATGAGAAGGGCGACACCTTCTGGCTGTATCCAGAACTGCATCTTCTGGTCAGAAAAGTGTTGAAAAACCTCAGTTGTGTCTGTAAAATGTCTGCAGCTTTTTTGTCTGAAGACATGAATAAAGTCTGGATTTGATCCTTAATGAATCTTCATATTTCTTTGTCCTTCAGTCTTTCTCATTTCTGTCTCCACCTGCTGGTGATGACATCATGGTTTGATGGAGGAGAAGTTGTTGCTGTTTTCTGATCCTCCTGGTCAGGCTGGAAACAGCCTGGAGATGTTGTTCATCCATCACAGGGTTTGGTCCAAAGCTCCAGTGCAGCCTCTCACCTCCTCCACCTTCCTCTTTGAGGGAGGCAGCAGAAGCTCCTCCTCTTCTTCAGCTGGATGATGCTGTCCTCCACCTGCAGCTGGACCTGGATGTTCTCACAGACCATGTGGCCTCATGGATCAGAAGGTTGAGGGTTCAAGTCCCTTCATGGTTGAAGTCAGACAGAAGAAGAGTTTGGTTTGGATCCTTTCTTGTCTTTCTGTTCTCATTGAGTCTCTTCTAGTTCCAGGTCTGGTTCAAATAGTGGAATCATCCAAAAGGATGAAAACAGTCCTCCAAGCAGACGTCAGATTGAAAAGATCATCAAAGAACACATCCAACTAGCCAATCAGCAAAGCACTGACAAGCTGGACTTGTGCTCTCCTTCAGTGAAGAACCTCCTCCTGCTGCTCCTCCATCTTTAGCTCTGACTTTGGAAGTCTTAGCTCCTCCTCCTCACCATCACTGTGACTGTTGACGTCTTCCAACTCCTCCAGAAAGCTGTTTTCTGATGAAGCTCTAACATCTCCTCCCTGTTGCTGCTTTCAGTCCAAACTCACTCTGTTCATGTCAATTCACTCCAGAGAAAATCCTTTTTCTGGGAAGAATTTGCTCCAAGTTTTCCTCCAACTAAGAATCTGCAAACCCAGATGAGAACTCCCAGCAGGAAAAGAATTCATCTGCAGGAAACTAGAAAAAGGCCTTTTTGTGGGAGGAAACCATTCCAGATCTTTACAAACACCAGGAATCCCAACTTTTCCTCCACTTAGCCTGAGTTTGGGTTCCAGGAAGCAGTGTGTGTTCAAGCTCCGCCCCCAGCAGCATCTCATGAAGCCCCTCCTCCAACATGAGGCCACTGGGGAATTCTGAATGAACCTTTACATTTCAACAGAAATTTAAGCTAAAAACAGAAAAAAACTCTCTTCATGTTTGAAAACAATCAAACATTCAAACAGGAAGAGAAAACAACGTTTGTCAGGAAATCAACAGATTTGATTGATTGTAAATCTTCTTCCTGTTGGAGTTTGATGAATGGAAGTAGAATCTGTAGAAAGTCAGTTGATGTTTTCCATTTCAGTAAATGAAGGTTTGATCTGCAGATTTCCTGATCACTTTCTGACTGGGATCCAGACCTGATCTAGACGTGACTCATGAGGAAGCAAACAGCACAGAAACTGCTCTGAATGTTCCCTCTTCTTCACTTTCTGTCTGACTTCAACCTTGAAGGGACTTGAACCCTCAACCTTCTGATCCATGAGGCCACATGGTCTGAGAGAACATCCAGGTCCAGCTGCAGGTGGAGGACAGCATCATCCAGCCGTCACAGACTGGGGGCGGAGCCTGGAGATGACTGCTGAAGGTCAGAGGGCGGAGCTTCATCAGGATGAAGGTGCTGCTTGGATTCTGCTTTGATGTCCGTCTGTTCTCAGTCCCTTCATGGCTGCTGCTCAGAGCTGTTTCTGGAGAATTCATGTCTTTACTGATCCAAATGTGGGATTTCTGTTTTTCTTTGGACTTTTCTTTATTTAAGGCTTTTAGCTTTTGGAACTTTCTTTGTTTCTATGCTTTAACTTCCAAACGGGTTTATCTAAGACAATCTGATTGTTTTTCATTTGACTTTCTAGGAACTTTCTGTTTCATCGTTGAGGATTTGGACTTTTGAAAGACTTTTAGCTGCAGTTTCATCCTTTGAACCAGATGGATCTGAATCTAGAGTCAAAGATTCTAAGGAAATCATGGATTCACAGACATTTGATTGAATTTCTGTCTGGATCAGAAACCAACAGCAGACATTTCAAGCCGTCATCTGTTCCTAATGTTCATTCCCCGCCATCATTGAAAGCTTTTGGAATAGTCCCTAAAGCCAGCGATCGGGCCGCTTTGGAGCATGAACTCATCACTCGGTGTCACGCTGGCAGAGAGATGACAGATCCCAAATCTGAGGCTGAAATGATCACGTCCTACCAGCTCCACTCTGGATTTGGGACCAAAAACCTTTGAAGATGTTGGAGCATTGTTGGAGAATAGACTGACAACATTTGTTTGGAAGGAAGATTGACCTTTGACCCCTCCCTCATGTGTTCCACATCCAGCTGCAGACACACCACTACAGCTCACATTCCACTTCTGATCCAGCAGTTAGAACCAGAGCCTGCATTTGCAGCAGGTTCCAACCCACTGACCACTGATCCACACAGGGGGACGTCCTAAGGGGCGGAGTCAGCCACTGGAGAGAGCAACAAGGAGAAATGGGGTTCACTCTGGGCCTCTCTGTGTCTGGACCTTCAGAGGGACAGTGGTTTGGTCCAGAACACGGATGCTAAACTAGCTCTGTGGAAACTTGAACTTGTTGAATGGGAAACTTCCTGAAATCCTCTTCATCTGTTGACTTGTTCTTTCTTCATCTGAATGAGCTCAGTCCTCTCCCAAATCCAACTCCATCTATCTTCAGTGCTTTGGACTGAGTTGGAGCAGAACTAGAGCTTTCTCCAGATGTCCTAGTACTTTTAGATCAGTGTCTTCCAATATTTGGAGCCCAGGTTCACTTCTTTCCCTGACAAAAATCCCTAAAGGCCTACCAGCCACCAAATAGTCTGAAACCAGAGAACCTTGGTGGTCTGCATTGATGAGAAACCAGTCCCTCCAGGATGACTCATGGCTTTTTGGAATCATTTCACACACAAACAAACAGGAAGTTGTGCTTGTTTTTCTGAGAAAATGCAATCAAATGTGTGATAATGGTCAATGTAAATGTTTCGATAAAGGCTGTAGGGGATTCAGGGATTGTGGAGCGGTTGTTGTTTCCTTCTGGGTTAAAGTGCAGTTTTGTGTAACCTCCCAAAGAGGAGAAACCCAAAAAAGAAAGGAAAAGCAAAGAGACAGGTGGAAGCCATCATGAGATTCCTTCAAACAGGAAGTTCTTTGTCATTTCATGCACTAGTTTCATTTAGCTCTAGTTGTTGAACATTCTATGTTTGGAAGAGGCAGGCTCTTCTAAAAGAAACTAGCAGGAGCCCCAGCGCTGGTCTTTGCTTGGATTTGTTTTAGACTTGTTCAGAGTCAAATGCATGTTTTAAGGGGAGGAGGATTATTTTGTTGTTGCTGTTTTTGTTCCTATTCTTCCAATCCACTATATGTCCCGTGTTGAATTCTACTATTAAAATGTGGGAAACAAATGTTTATCAAATCCAAATCAATCCAAAAGCCTGGAGACTGGATGGCCGTGGTCCTCCCTTTGACCTGGACTGTGGTTGCCATGGCGACCTGCACACTCACCAAGCTGGAACTTAGAAGAAGAAAAAGAGACCAAAATGATTGATAAAGCAGGTTTTCCAGGGAAATCCCACAAAGTGCTTTCCAAGCTAGAACTAAGAATATCCAGCATGCATTTGGAAAAACTCATTAGCTTCTTGTGGAAAATGATGAGTCATTGGAAAAGCATTCTATGAATGCTCAGAAAACTTCCTCTAAGGTTGTGGTTGTTTGGAGAAGTCCTCCTCTTCAAAGAAGTTCTCCTGACCATCTTCAAAGCCACTTTCTGCTTTTTCAAACGCTACTGTTCAACAAAAACTTGGTTTCTGCCACAAAACCAACCTTAGACACTGAAACAGAATGAATCCAATGCAGAAATGTGTTGACACCTTTAATTCAAAGCTTCAATCAGTTTGAATCTCATGAAGAACATTTCAAAAATCCACATTTGGATCAGGCGTCTTCATCAGAGCACAACTCATGTTTCCAGGACTGTGACTCACCAATAGATCCTCATTTCCTTTACACAATCTGTTTCCATCATTTGGATTTTTCATAAAAACTTGAGTTAGAAAGAATTGTTGCCCCAAAATGTCCAGTTTGAATAGTCTACAGTTTGTTGTGTTTGGTTGCTAGGTAACAGGGTCTTTAATGTCTATGATGTCATGGTGGCTTTCAGAGTTGAACTCCTGAATATGACGGTAAACATTTGGATTGAACAAAAATGGGATTGAAGCTCATGCTAAATCCTGATCTCAATGCTGAAAAAACCTCCTCCTAGATTCTGGTTGTTTGGAGAAGTCCTCCTCTTCCAAGAATTCCTGAAAAAAGCCCTCATTTCTCCTGACCATCTTCAAAGCCACTTTCTGCTTTAGTTTAGTCCAAACTTGCTTTATGCTGACAACATTTACAGCTTGAATCAATCTGAAGAATCCAAGGAAGCAAACCAATCTAAGTCTGCATTCATGCCACTTCAGAACCAACAAAGCATGTTTCCAGGACGCTGACTTACCAATAGAACTTGGGATTTCCTTTGCAGAATCCTTCTCCGTGTGTTTTCCTTTGTTTTTCTCCCCAAAACCTAAAGCAGAGATTTTTGCTGAGCTGCAGAACAAACGTCTGACTGCTTTAACCGCCGTTGATGGTTTGTTGTGTTTCCCTCTATAGCTGCTATGGTCTTGGTATGGTTGCTAGGTAACGCTGTCTTTGATGATGATGACGTCAGAGTGGCCTCTAGAATGGACTTTTTTCTAGTGTAACCAGGAGCTGGAACCTTTAGGGCACTAGGACCCAGAAAGAGCTCCAGGCAGTGACGGTGTTCAGTGACGGACTGCGCAGCCGCACTTCCTCCAAACGCCACTATTCATCAGCGCGTGGAGCGCCAGAGTCCAAACGGGCTTAAGGCGCTTTGATAAAGCGCTCTGGAATCCAGCTATGGTGTGCTAAACGTCAGGTCCAGAACGGAAGATGCCATCAATGAAGTCTGTCTGTCAGCAGCAATCCAACGCTGATGGGGTTTAGCTTGTGGAGGATTTGAATGTTCATTTGCTCTCAGGTTGGTTCTGTGCTGGAAGCCCCAACCCTCAGTTCAGTCAAGTTAGAAAGATGCTAACCAGCTGTTCCCTCTGTCACCATGGAAACACGGACCGCTTTAAAGTGGGACAGGATTTTTACGGAGCGGACTTCTAGACGTGGAGGATAAATACTCCAAGATGAATTCATCAGACATGAATCAAACAGTCTTTTCTACATAGAACAGAATGAAATCCACTGTGTTTTAGCAGCGTCTGTAGCATTACAGAGATGGTGTTCCACCAAAAACTGGGACCTGTCACATGTTGTTTCCTCGTGACAGAGCTGCAGCTTTAATGTCAATGATATAGAAGAAGAAGAATCCAAAACATTGGACTGTTTTCATGTGAACACATGGAAGCAGAATTAGGAAATCTCTAGGAAATCTGTCCTTGTTTTGTCAGCATGTTTGAATTGGAGTTTAGTTAGATGACAATAAAGACGTGTTCAAACCAAGAAATTACTTTGATGCAGTTTTCTTTAAATTAATCAGAAAAATGTTCAAAAAGTAAAACCTCTAAAGTATTTCTGTGGCTGGTAAAAATATGTTGTCAAAAATTAAATGTCGTCTCCTGTGTGGAGGTATTTCAGTTCATTAAAAACTGACATAAATGAGTAACGTTCACTGCAAACTGTGCAGAAGGCATGTTCTTTCTAAAACTGGAAATAGCACCAACCTTTTTTATCACCTGAAGCTGAGTCTCCATTTGATAATTCAATAAAAATAACATTTCATTTCCTCATTATAAAGCAACTTTATTGGAGTTTTATTTGTCATTGGTCTTTTTGAGCCAAAATTCTGAAGAAATCAAAACAAAAGGCTTTTCCAACAGAATCAGAACGTTAGCACGTGACCTAAGTTTGTTCACTTTGTGCTAAATGTTGATTTCTTTGACTGTTGTGTTAATAATATCAACAGTTCTCTGTCGCCCTCTGGTGGTTCATCAGAGAAGCCAAACTTCCAAAGAAAGTGAATCAATAAACATGAGCTAATTCTTGATGCAGGTTTGAAAACACAGATGGAAAACAGCATCAATACAAATATTAGTCAATGTTTCCTTGAATGGAACAATTTCAGGATTTGTTGTCATAAAGTTGTAAAAAACTGTCTTGTAAAGTTTGTGGTGACGGTCCACTGTGGAAAATGACTGTTTGTGGAACATTGAGATGTGCTCAGTGATTTTGGTTTAGGACACTTTGGTTTCATTTCCAACGTTGGTTTCTCCTAAATCTACAAACTCTCTCCACAAACTGTCTCCTAACTCTCAGGGATTCCTGCTGCTGGCAAAACTCACGGCTCAAGGAACCACTTCATGAATCAGTCACGCTTTGGAATGAACTTTATTGAACAACATGTCATGGTCTGGAAGAAGCCCCAGTTCCAGCTGACAGAAGTCTGCTTCTGATCCATCAGATCTCACTAGCAACAGAACCAAACCTTCACGTGTTGCAGCAACAGTTTCCATGTTTGGGAGGATCTTCTGAAGAACAGCTCAGTTCCAGATCACATCATGATGTTTGATGTTTTCTTCATTCCAGGAAATCGTCTGTGTCTCCTTTGATCTGTGCTGAGTCAGCACTTTGACTTCTTTTCAACTTTAGATCCATCATTTAGAATCAAGGATTTATTGATAAATATTATTTATTGACAGAAAATAAAGAGTAAATGTATTTATCATCCAGCAGTGATTGTGGTGTTTGTAAGTCTTTTATTTTGAAATTCCTCAAGGATGATCATCATGGTGGGATTTCTAGATCTGCATGAACTCATCCTGAATCCAAAAGACACTGGAGCATCAAAGAATCCAACCCATCTCTGCCAACATGAGGCTCTTACTTTGAAAAGTCTCAGACTTCCTGCAGGGAAACAGGCTTTCTGCTGCTGCACTGACAGATGTGCACGAGCTTGAAAGAGCTTCCTGACTGAGGAGCTGCAGACTTTCTCCTGCAGAGCAGCAGCTGACTTCAGCGTCGTCATGGGAACACAGTCTGCTGCTGCTTCTGGAAACGTCTTCAAGGCTGTGGTGGGACTTGTTGGTCTGGAGGACAGATTCTCTGAGCAAATGCTGCTTCAGCTTCAAGCTTCAGCTCTTTTCTTCTGGCAGAGCTTAGAAGAAATGGAAACCTCCTTTGTTCTGACTGTTTGCTCCAAATCCCAGATTCAGGAATTCCTCCAAGAAGTTCAGCTCAGAGATCATCAGCAGAGAAAAGCCTGAAGTTCTGATGGAAAATGACAACAGAACATGATCAATATTATTGATCCACATGGAATCCAGAAGAAACTCTGAGGTGAAGACATGAAGACACAAGCTTCAGAGACATGAGGAGAAGTCAGAGTGGATTCATTCTGGACTTTCTTCTCACATCTTCTCTTCAGAACATCTTTGTCTTTGATCCTTCAAATCTTCTGAAATCTGATCATCCATGGATTGTTTTTGTGGGATCAGATCCAGAGTTGCTGAAAGTTCTGCTGCCCTCTGCTGGTCAAAGTGTCCAAACAGCAGAGAGGAGATTCTCTGGGATTCATTGGAGTCCAGATTCTCCTGGATGTGAACAGTCTCTGCTTCTGGAACAGAAGAGTGCTTCTCAGAGCAGCATTGAGGATCTGTTCTGTCCGGCTGAGAGCGCTCCCTGCTGGTAGGCCGTTCAGAAACAGTCTGGAGACTCTAAAAAACCTCCACTTCCTGAAGCAAACGGATGCAGAGCATCATGTTTGATCCTCTTCCTTCAGAAACGGCTCCATTGTTCCATCGCTCAGCAGTTTGACTAAAGCAGCTGAGAGTCTTGATGCAAACAGACCTCAGCAGCTCATCCAGAACGCCATGACAGAAGCACATGCAGCAGCACGTGCACGCTCCCAAAGAACAGCAGCTGTTTGGAAGAATAATGAGGATAAATGAGAGCCTCCATCAGATCATGTTTCTGCTGTTTTTCAGAACTGCATCTGAACCTGAAAGCTGTCTGTCATATTTATGCAGCCTTTTTCAATAGAAACTGATCCAAACTGCAGATTCTATCGATTTCTCCATCAGATTTATGTCTAGGGGTGTAACGATTCACTAAAATCTCAATTCGGTTCCATTCAGAGTCTCATAGGACTCGGTTCCAAACATTTCGGTTCGGTACGGCTGTTTAACAAATCTGCCTGATATGAACTTCTATTTTATGAACTATTATTTTATTATTATTTATGGTGTGTGTTTGTATGACTTTTTATCTCCCACTATGAAGAAGCTGTCTAACCTGATCATGGTTGGTGATTTTAACATACACATTAATGATGACTCTGACCTCTTTGCCAGAGGTTTCAGTCTCATGGACTCCTTTAATTCTATTCAGCATGTGTCTGGGTCCACACATGTTAAAGGTGGAACACTAGACCTTGTTTTTACATTAGGTGTGCATTTTGACTATTTTTTTCTGAGGACATTTTTATTTCTGACATCATTGTATTTTTTTACTTTTCTTTCTCTGTATGTAACCGGGACAGCCTTTCTTATTTTATAATGGCACAAAATCTGTTCAAGTGTTACCATACCTGAGGGATCTCCAACAAACTGCTGCATTACACTCCCTCCTAGCCCCTCCTTCCTTTCCTCTTCTTCTTCTACTTCTTTTGACTCCCCTATATATTCCAAAGGCTACTGTTCTCTACCTCTTTTGTATGACCTCCTGTCAAAGAGGTGGGTGCCATCATCCTAAAATAATAGTATTATCCCAATCCATCCTATTGTTTATTGGCCTTTTTGGGTTTAATTTTTATTTGTATACCTACAGCAATACTTGTGATGTGATGATTAAAAGGGATTGATGGTTTAGGAGAAATATTTTGGGGATTCACTGTTAAAGCTTAAATGTCGGTTTGTTTTGTTTGTATAGGAACTGGGGCCTGTTTCAGAAAGGAGGTTAAGTGTAAACTCTGAGTGCGTTAACCCTGAAATCATGGAAACCCTGGGTTTTCCGTTTCAGAATGGGAGGTTTGTTAAACCAGAGGAAACAGAGTAAGTCAAACCCATTTCTGAAAGAGAGGTAAATTATACTCGGAGTCAGTGTCCATGGTTACTTATGCTGTGAACCTAACCTGGTCGGGAGCAGGTTTTATTCTCCAAACTCAAGGTTTCTGCCGGTCCCCTCTCCTTTTTAAAGACGAAGCGGTATTTTTCGCTTTAACCTTCATTGCCCAAATTTCCGTCACACAGAGACGGTCTAAGTGACAAGAATGGCTTGTCCTTTTTTGGAGGACCCAATAGACAAGGAGGCTGCATTAATTCATAGAGAATTACATTTACGTTGGCGGGATTCCGGCTGCCGCTGCGGTGGGGGTCTTGGGGTGGGGATGGCTGGGCACTCTCCCTCCTTCTTTTCACGTTCCACCATCCATTTTAGAAGAACATAAACACTCACCTGAGCACAGGTGTTAGCTCACCTTTGCACTAACAGTTTCCATGACTGAATGACTGAAATATTTCACACTAGTTGGTTTTAAGGCATAAGTATGCGTGTGAACACTATCTGTTTTGTATATATGTCGACAGGTGGACATTTTTGCAGCTAGCAGGTGTGTTTATAACATTTGAGTGTGTGTGTGGACAGGCTCCGCCCTTTTTGTACTACATTTGAACCTTACCATAATGATTAACAACCAGTAAACTTGTTGCCTTTTGCTGCTTCATGGTCTTATCCCCCTTCCCCTACTTTTATCACCCCCTACCCCCCCTCTCTCTATCGTCCCTCTCTCTTCTTCCCTTCTTTCCTTTTCCGTCCGGTCCAACACCAAAGATTTTCAGACATGATTGAAATTAATAAAGTTTGGCCTCAACTACAAAAGGGGTTTATCCAGACATACCTTTGGTTTGTCTGAAGATTAATAACCACTCTTGTTAAAGTAAAATCTGTCCAACACAAGAGGCCCTCAGCTCTCATCTGTCTGCCCAGCTGTTGGACAGGACAAGTTAAAGAAAAAAAAAAAAAAAAGAGAATTACATTTACGTCGTGCGAGGATTTTGAGACCTAGACTTGATTTTTTGTCATTTCCCCATACGTTTTTGTTTGAGCGTTACCGTTTTTCATTGCAGTCAATTACATATACAAAATGAAAACATTAGATATGTATTGCTATGTAGATGTTTCATATGTCAAATATTGTCAACATAGCCTACATCCATGACATGCTCAAATTTGACCTGATTGAATTATGTTTTTATACTTAATTTTTAGCTGCTGCCATGTTCTTTTAATTCCTGCAGGATTGCATCTACATGAAAATGAAATCAGGGACATTGGATTAGATTAATGTAACAATTACTTTTTGGAAACACAATTTGCTAGCACTGCTTACTTTCTTAATCCCATATAAACCTATACCACTTGATCAATACAAGGGTAGACAAAAGTTCACTTTTAAAAACACAATTGCATGTATTAATATTAAACTGACCAACGTTTGCAAGAGGCGAAGGTTAACAAAAAAGTCCTCTAAACATTACCGACGTTAAATGCATTTTCCCCCCGATTGGTTCTGTACACTATGCAGCATTTCATGCAATTACACCAAGAATAACACTTCAAAAGTACACCTAAATATCCCCGTTTTTTATTTCACACCTTACGCTATTTAAAAAGTTATTACAGCCAATATTTTATAACAATGAATTAAATGCAAACTTACGCATTAACTTGAGCAGCTATGTTTTCCCACGCTAACTGTCTCTGTTTTGCAGATGCAGTGGTGTTGCTTTTCTTCCGTAATATGTGCTCAAATTCACTGTAACTCTGCAGCAGCACGTCAAGTTCAGCTGGCGAAAAATATGCAGACCTCTTTTTTTCATGGTTGCCATGGTGACTCATGATATCTGCGCTCCATTGATAATGGCTTCTTATAGTAGCGGTGCGCACGCTTAACTCCGAATCGTCCACTCAGAATTGATTGACCTAACTCGGATCAGCTTCTCTGAAACAGAAAACTCAGAGTTTTTAAATCTCTCGATTGACCAACTCAGAGCTCAAGTTTAACCTCAGAGTTGGTTAAACATCCTTTCTGAAACAGGCCCCTGGAGTGGGCAGGAACACACAATGTATTGTTTTCTGTTTGTTTATTAGCAGAATAAAGGGAGGCTTCTCTCCAAGAGGTTACACTGTGTCACACCATATATTAACCAGCACAATGCAGAAAGCGACCGATAACATGTGTCACTCTTGCCTGCACATAAAGAAGTTAGCTCTCACATGCTTAATTCTTCCTCGGCTGAGACCTTTTCTAACACTTTTAATCTGGTCCCCTCTCTGTGCACAGATGTTAATTCGTTATTATGCACTTTTAATAATTACTGTCTTTCTATTTTAGATGGAGTCTGATTGAAATGTATTGATCCTTTACTTTACTTTTGATAATTTTTGGCTTAGAGAAGATGAAAATCTAAAACAGTTGTCCAAGAAAGTCAGGATAAGACAAGACTTTATTGATCCCTGGAGGGAAATTCAGTTGTTGCAGCAGGCAAACAAGAAATATAACAGTTAGAAAAACAAATGGTAAAAATTAAAATAGTAATAAAAGTTGAAGTAAAAGTACACATCATAACTAAATAAGTAAATAAGGTAGCAGTTTCAGCAGTTCTACACTGAGTTATTCTATAGTCTAACTGCTGTTGGGACAAAGGACCTCCTGTAGAGAATCATTTATCAAAACAACTAACGTTTTTTTAATTATTTTACTTTTTATTTTAGAAAAATTCATTTCTACACTCACATGTGCCTCCCTCTAATGAAGTTACTGCATCAATATGGTATGGAGGCCATCAGCCTGTGGCTCTGTGTACATGAAATGAAAGCTCAGGTTGCTATGGAGTTCATTGGGACATTGGTTTCACCCCAGAAGTTTTGAGCATTAAAAACTAATTTTAAAATATTAAATTTTTCTGAAATACAGAACTTTTCCCTGTAAAATAAAGTCTCCTGCTTTGGAACAGAGGTTGAGAGGTCAACCTCTTATAAGAAAAATTTAGAATTTAGAGTTTAAACTAAAGGCCTGTACACATTAGAACGAATTTCGCCCGCGATATTCGCCGACGTTTAACGCCTCGTCACTAAACAAAGGGCACCAATGTGAGTGTGCACACGGATGCGAAAAAACGTCACGCGACAAAGCGTCAAAAAAAAAATGCCTAGGGTTCGTTTTTTTTTTTTGACGCCTCGCGTCGAAATCTTTTCGACCAATGAGAATGGCGCTTTTGCACACGTGTCTGGAGCTTCTGAAGTTACAGTAAAACACAACTTGGGGGCGCTCAAACATCAAACTGCCTTGCTGAGCACACATACCAGCGAAGAAGATAGACGCCAATAGCGTCTACACTGCCGCGAAGAAATAATGACGGACATTCTAAAATATCCCCGAACCAAGCACCAGTTGGAGCTACTGGTGCTTGAAATATTCATGTTTTCTTTGTATGATTCTGACAAGCGCGTAAATACTTGCTCTCTTCTTCTGAGTGAAAAGCAACTTTAAGAAACGTAAAGTTGCGCAGCGCCACCTTGTGTACAGGAGTATTTCTGTTTTACATTAAGCCCCATCTAATGTCAGGGAATTAAATTGCATGTTCGCCCGGCTCATCGTCAGCAAAAATCGCCTGGGTGTGAACACAAAAAACGTGGCGAAAAACGCTGGCGAATAACGCCTGGCGAATATTCGTCCCGGTGTGTATGGGCCTTAACTCCTAAAATTGTCAAGAAAAAGTCTTACAAGTTCTCATGTGTTTGTTGCGACCAGATATTTGACAAAAACTTTTTTTACATTCTTTACAAGAAAAAGGCTTTTCTCCTGTGTGAGTTCTCATGTGTGTTTTGAGAGTAGATATTTGACTAAAACTTTTTTTACATTCTTTACAAGAAAAAGGCTTTTCTCCTGTGTGAGTTCTCATGTGTGTTTTGAGATCAGATAGTTGATTAAAACTTGTATTACATTCTTTACAAGAAAAAGGCTTTTCTCCTGTGTGAGTTATCGTGTGTATCTTGAGAGTAAATATACGACTAAAAGTTTTTTTACATTCTTTACAAGAAAAAGGCTTTTCTCCTGTATGAATTCTCATGTGTTGGTTGAGATGATATACACGCCTAAAACCTTTTTTACATTCTTCACAAGAAAAAGGCTTTTCTCCTGTGTGAGTTCTCATGTGTCTTTTGAGATCAGATATGTAATTAAAGCTTTTATCACATTCTTTACAAGAAAATCTCTTATCTTTTGCATCAGTCTCCTGCTTCAGATCAAGCTGATCTTCATCTTGACTGAGGCAGAGCTCCCCTGGTTCCTCTTTAATCTGTGGAGGTTCTGGTTCCTCCTGTTCCTCTTTAATCTGTGGAGGTTCTGGTTCCTCCTGTTCCTTTTTAATCCGTGGAGGTTCTGGTTCCTCCTGTTCCACTTTAACCTGCAGAGGTTCTGGTTCCTCCTGTTCCTCTTGAATCTGTGGAGGTTCTGGTTCTTCTTTAATCTGTGAAGGTTCTGGTTCCTCCTGGTCCTTTTGAATTAGTGGAGGTTCTGGTTCCTCCCGAATTTGTGGAGGTTCTGGTTCCTCCTGTTCCTCTTTAATCTGTGGAGGTTCTGGTTCCTCCCATTCCACTCTGAAGTTCCTCTGCTGGTTGCATTGATCTTCCTCTTCAGTCATCCAATGCTGGGGGAGAACTGCAGGGACACAAAAACAACAAGGAACCTTTTATTCGTTTACAGAACTTTTGGTTAGAGCTGTGACAATAATTTTTGATCACTGCGGTGATGAACCAGCAGGGGGTGCGGTGTCGCGGTTAACCGAAAAAAAACAGGAAAAAAAAAAAAAATCCCCTGGTGGCCCCTTTGCAAATATAATTATACAATACAATTACAACTAGGTTTTCTTTATTAACAAATAACAGTAACTACTAAGGGTGTAACAAAACGCTAAAATCTCATTTCGGTTCGATTCAGAGTTTGATAGGGCTCGGTTCGATACGTTTCGGTACGGCTGTTTAACAAATCTGCCTGATATGAACTGCTATTTTATGAGCTATTAAGTTATTGTTATTTATTGTGTGTGTTGGACACCTGAATTTCTCCTTTAAGAGATTAATAAAGCTTTAATTTATCTATTTTTGGTATTTTTTTCTGTACAAAAATCCATAAAATAATTACTTGCAAAATGCATTTATTGGTTTTATATAACAATAGATAAAATTGACCTCTGTAGGTGATCTGCTTAAAAAAATAAGAAAAACTATTAGCTGCCAGGAACAAAAAAATTTGGATGATTAACACTGGCCTGAAAAATTAACTTGCATGTTTATTTTCTTGTAGACCCGATTGTTCCAGTCAGGTCATACCGTTTTAGGAGCATTAACAGATTTATTCTGTGGCATACACTATCTTTGTGTAACGATGTCAACAAAACAGAACATTCCCCACACCGGAGAGTGTAAGCTAAGCCTTAGTCATGCTGATCCTGTGGACATGCGCACTGTCACCTCCATCACCTGATATAGCTGTTGAAGCTGACGTGCAATGACGTTTTTGACCGTGGAAGGCGGATCTGACCCCCTCCCCCTTCCTACAGGCACGCGATTGTGAGTAACATTAGTTCCACCTATATGCAAAGTTAATACATTTATAATAATAGGCCTATAAAAATAGGGCTGTGACGATAACCGCATCACCGCCATCACCATCATATCATCACCGCACTTTTTTTACGCAATTTTTTTTACGTTTTGCATATGGTGCGTGATTGGAACTTTAATAAACCCATTAAAAGCATTCATCTTTGCTGATAATTTACTTTTTCTGCTAGTCCTGTGTTCAGACTTTCCTTCTTTCTTTTAGACTGTTGTCTCCTTTTCTCCCACCACGCCTGTCACTCTTTCTCTCCTAGGCGCGCGCCCTCACTGTCTGCCTCTGCGCTGCACGTGACACGCTCCCTTTACAGTTACACAAACAGGCACGCGCTTTCAGAAGCACACATCCTCATTCTACAACAGAAGTTTCCGTCTCGCAAAGAAATACGACAAATTAACTGCGTTCTAATTATTAATTTCCATTGTATTCATTTCCATTACAAGCTGCGTGTGTTCTTAAGTGCGCGACACG
>JAUDJI010000035.1:103264-119391 GCA_037389245.1 Oryzias sinensis
GGAGTTTGTACTGAGATCTTCAGAAGAGAGTGTGAGATCTTCCAGAAACCGGTCTACAGCTTTGTTCATCTGAGCGTTCAGGAGTTTCTGGCTGCAGTCTACATGTTCCACTGTTACTCCAACAGGAATGTAAAGGTCATTGAGGACTTCCTGAAGAACAACATGGAGAACCCATCCCTGGATAAGTTTCTGAGTAGAGTCACAGAGAAATCCCTGCGAAGTCAAACTGGACACCTGGACCTGCTGGTTCGCTTTCTTCATGGTCTCTCTGTGGAGTCCAACCAGAGACTGTTAGGAGGCCTGCTGGGTCAGACGGAGAAGAATCCAGGAACCATCCAGAGAGCCATCAACAACCTAAAGGAGATCAACAGTGAAGGAGTCTCTCCTGACAGAAGCATCAACATCTATCACTGTCTGATGGAGATGAAGGACAGCTCAGTTCATCAGGAGATTCAAGAGTTTCTGAAGTCAGAGAACAAATCAAAGAAGAAACTCTCAGAGATCCACTGCTCAGCTCTGGCCTACACTCTGCAGATATCACAGGAGGTTCTGGATGAACTGGACCTGGACCAGTACAACACATCACCTGAGGGTATACGGAGACTGATCCCAGCTGTGAGGAACTGCAGGAAGTTCAGGTGAGTCCAGAAGTGATTGTGATGATAAATCAGATCAGTGTTCAGATTGATTTACAAAGAATGAAAAGTTTGAAAATGATTAGAAATAAAAACACGAAAGAAGAAAATCAGTTTGTTTTTAACACTCATATGATCTTTTAGCTAAAGAGCAAAGAAGGATCATATTTGTCCAAATGAAATCCAATCCAGAACCTTCTGAAAGGTTTGAACCCAAAGCAGACGTTCCAGAATGAAAGGATGTCTTCATTTCTACAATGTCAGTCATTCTAGAAGCACATTTCTAAAATGCTCTTTCTTCTGTTCATCATCTTCTTTCTAGATAAATCATTGATTTGTGAATGAAACAGTTTGATCACTAAAAGAAGAAAATGAAGCAGAAACTGATTCTTTTTTCTGATCCTTTTGGTTCCTTTACTTCAGTCAACCATCATCTGCATACATACAGTCTCTGCTGAAGATCTGAGTACAACACACAGCAGTGCAGACAGAAAATCAGGGAAATCTGTGTGAAATCAGATTTTTGATATACTTGTATTTGTTCACCCAGTTCCATTGAAAGGATTCATGTTTTCGATCAGCGGTCCCCAACCTTTATTGCGCCATGGACTGGTTTGATGTCAGACAAAATTCTCACAGACCGGTATATTATAGATTAGATTAGATTAGATTAGATTAGATTAGATTAGATTAGATTAGATTAGATTAGATTAGATTAGAATAGATTAGATTAGATTAGATTAGATTAGATTAGATTCAACTTTATTGTCACTGCACATGTAGGTATAAGGCAACGAAATGCAGTTAGCATCTAACCAGAAGTGCAATAAGCAGTAAGTACAGAATAAAGTTCTATAGTATGTACAATAACTATACAGGTTAGTATTATGGACATAATTTACAGATATTAATACTATAAGCACGATATACGGATAGGTGTACTATACAGATGGGCTATGTAAAAGGGTATGAACACTATAGGCAGAACTATGAACATAATTTACAGTATTGCAATGGACAGTAAAGTGCATAGAAAATATTACAATGTGCAGATGGATTATACAGTGTTCCTATATGTAGTAGACACACACTGCAGCAACGCTACAATAGAGGCAGAGACACGGGATAAGACGTATGCTGCGCTTTTATCATGACATGTAAAACATTGTACACGGCACAGATGTCATCATCCTCTCCCCTTCCCCCACTGATGGTGCTAAAAAGAAATAAACACAATAGGAAGAAATAACTAAGGTTGAAACAACATAACTGCCAGATGAAAGGACCCGTAGGCAAAAAGAAACACCCGTGCTCATCTTTATTTTGACCAAAGCAGGTAAAGGGGATTATTTCCCACAATTCCCTGTGCTACCAGCTCCGAGAGTAACCACTGACTGGAGCCTGCGGAGCTTCGACAGCAGACCAAACATGCACATGACCGACACTACAATTCAACAAAGTAATATGATATGACCTGCATGAAAACAGGTATTTTCTAAACATAACAATAAACACGAATTATGACATGAGCAATGTCCTCTCTGCCCGCAACACTCCCTGGTCGCCATAATTATAACTTTTTAACATGCCTTCAAAATAAGTGCATGGAAAATCTAACTCACCACATACAATGCTGAATGGTTCGAGGGAATCTCCAGTTTGGATAAATCCGTATTTTCAGTAGGACTCCTGATACTATCTATTAAATGTAGCTTTTATTTTTCTGGGAGTGGAAGGCTCCTCTTCTGTCTCCTGGCTGTGCCTTTTCCACTTGGCAAAGAAACTTTCCAAAGACGTTTGTTTTTTATACATTTTACTAGTTCCTGGGTTTTATTTTAGCGGTATCCTATCACGTTACCGAGACGAGCGAATAAATAAAACAGAAGTCATCTAAGTTTTTTTTTTTTTTCTGTGCGGCCAGGTACCCAATGACCCATAGACCATTACCGGTCCGCGGCCCGGGGGTTGGGGACCGCTGTTTTAGATGTGTTTCCCATGTTTTTCTTCTTATTTCTCTGATACTTTTAGAAAAATCCCAGTGTGAGTACAAGTTCACCAGAAAATCTCCTGGATCAATATAGGCTTATGGAATCTGACAATGCGGTCTGTGTTGTTGATGAAGTGTTCTTGTGAAAGTTCTTATTGATCAGACCCAAATAGCTGTTTGGACTGCAGAATGAAGCCTAGCATCACAGCCAACTTGTAAACCTGCACAGGCTCTGGTTCCTCCATACTGAGGTTCTGGAATTCAGTAAAGAAAGTCCAGACGTGCTTTGATTCACCTGCCTGGATTCAGCACGTGCCTTTGAGACGACTCTTGCTGTCTAATCATAGTGTGGTTTAGCATCAAGTGTGATGAGTCTGTGGAAAGCAGCAGTACAGCGCAGCTGTTGTTTTTTTTTAACATCAAGAGAAAAACTCTGCCCTAACAACTAACTACAAGAGGAGTTTAAATGTATAACACGGTGAAGGAGTTTTTGTGCAGAAAAAGGTACCATTAGAAAAGCCAGTAGCAGTGACTGCAGACAGGGCTCCTGCTATCAATAGACAAACAGGTTTCATCACTCACTGTAAAGCTGACCCAGACTTTCCAAAATGTCTGCATTACTGCATTCACCAGCTGGCCTCTCCTCCCCCTACAAAAGAGTGCAGACGCTTTTTTCCCAGCTCCTGCCGCTTCCTGCTTTATTTGCTTTTTAATCATTTAATAATCATTTTTAATTATTTCACTTCATCCACACATCCTGGAATATCAGACTGGTCATCCTTTTTTGTGACCTCCACCTATACAAATCATTATTTTTACAGTTCTATACGTCTGACAAGCCAGCGACATGTACGAAAGAGGAAGAAAAGCAAAATTCCACTGTGAATGCTGTCAGATCTACCAACAAGAAATAAAAGAGCTACAAACACAGATATTTACTTTGGGAACCGAAAATGGACTTCACAAGACCCTTCCAGTAACATTGGGTGGTAAGAAGTAGAGCCCTGCGGGAGACTTCCGGTGTTGCCGAATGGAGTAGACGCGTGTGTCCGAGCTCCCCACCTTTATTGACATCTACTAAGCCACCTAATTAATTAGTTAAAAATTTGTCCTACAACAACTAATTCAACGGATCACCTAAGTAACCATGTCCAAAAAAAGCAGAAGAGATGAGCAGGAGAGGGAGGAAGCGGCCGGTATTAGTGCATTCACTGCTGTCCTGACTGCTAAGCTAGTGGAAACTAAGTCCGAGCTGCTTGCTGAAATAAAAGACACCTGCGCAAGGTACGAGGCCAGACTGAGCACTGTTCAAGCCGCAGTTGATGACCATACAGAACGCATTGCCCACTTGGAGCAGTCTGCAGACTCTATTAGCATCGACGTGACGGAGATGAAGACCGCGCTTTCAGCCATTGCGGCTGAAAACGCTAAGCTAAAGGCTAAGCTGACTGATCTTGAAGGCCGGAGCCGCCGCAACAACATTCGGATCTTTGGATTACCCGAAAATATTGAAGGGTCTTCACCAACAGCTTTTTTTTCGCAGCTGTTTTTTGAAGTGCTTGGTGCTGACATTCTCTCATCTCCTCCGGAATTAGACCGTGCACACCGCTCACTAGCTGCTAAGCCAGGGCCCGTCGGTAAGCCGCGGCACGTCGTGATATGCTTTCACCGCTTTCAGACTCCTGAGCTGGTGGTGCGGACGGCTCGCAGACTTCGGGGCAATCTCTCCTAAAAAGGCTCTCCAATCCATATCGTGGAGGATTACTGCCCGGAGGTTTTGGAGCAGCGCAGCCAGTATCGTGATGTCATGAGGAAGCTTTACCAGCTGGGCCACAAGCCTGCTCTGAGGTACCCAGCTAAGCTGTTTGTCGTGATGGAGGATGGCTCCAGGAAACATCTTCCTTCGGTGAAAGATGCCGCTGATTTTGCCTCTCGTCGCTGCCGAGATGATGGTGACCGGTCCCTTCCTAAATCCAACTAGTAACAATACGTGACCTGTCACAAGCTCTTTTTTGCCATATACACACCTTTTTAACGGCTTATTTGCGCTTTTAAAATTATTTCTGCTGAGAAAACTTGATCTTTTTTTTTTTTTCTCTTTCTCAACCAAGTGGTGAAAAGAACCAAAGGTTGTTACTACTATTCACACTGCAATATTGTTTTCTTTCTCACTGTAATCTCCTTTTGTTTAATAATGCTACCACAACTACTGAATAACTACCATATTTCCATTCTGTAGAATCAAAGCAAGCACCTTTATCCATTGTTTTACCTATGCAACGACCTATTTTATTTTTATTTCTATTTTTACATATGTGGGTTGTATGTATGTTTTTTTTCCCCATTTTTTTTTCTCGTTCTACGTGTTAGTCAAGAAGGCTGTTGCTACTGTTTAAATGACTGCCACCTCAGGACCTAAACGTATTTTTAAGTTTAAAATTTTTATTTTTTTTATTTTTTTTATTTTATATATAAATATTTTTAATTGCTTGTTTACTTTTCTCTTTTTAAGTAGCTATAATTATTTTACTTACACTTTTCTAAGGGTAATTTTGACTTCTGTTATTGGGGCAATTATAATGTGCCTTTAAACTTGGGGATTTGGAGACTTTGGACGAAAGAGGGAAGTCCCGTGGTTAGGTGTTGACACCGTTGTGTAATGGACACTTGTTTCTTGTTTTCATGTATATATGGGGATGTTCAGGCCAAGATTATTATTTCATTTTATTATTATTATTATTATTTTTTTCTCTTTTTCGTTTCACTCAGATTTCCTTACAGAGACTAGCCGTGCTCTTCCGACCTACCATGTCCACGCCCATCACTTTAATTAAAGATCATGTTTGAGGTATGTCTTCTATAAACATAAATAACAGATTCAGACTTATTTCGTGGAATGTGAAGGGGCTGGGGAATGTTACAAAATTTGGGCGATTAATGACCCATTTAAATCGCCTTAAGGGAGATATTTATTTTCTCCAGGAAACTCACATGCCCAAGAAGGAAGTTGTGCAACTTAAAAAACATTGAGTGGGGGAAGTCTTTCACTCCACATTCATCGCAGGGCCCGTGGTGCAGCCATAATTTTTCGTAAGGATCTTCCTTTTATTGCAGAAAAGTCAGTGCTAGACCCGAATTGCAGATATGTAATCGTTTCTGGGAAGATTCAACTAACATCCTTTCTATTCATCTGTGTTTACGGCCCTAACTGGGAAGACAGTGCTTTTGTTAAAAAACTTTTTTCATCCTCCAAAATCACTATATAATTATGGGTGGTGACTTTAATTTTGTGCAGGATCCACAGCTTGATCGATCTTCTAACGCTTCTGCCGCCCCCCCCCCCCCCCCCCATACTAGAGCAGCCAAAATGCTATCGACTCTCTCTCAACAGTTCGGAATTACTGACCCATGGAGGCCTAAATTCCCAGGGGGAAAATCTTTCTCATTCTTCTGTTATGTTCATTGCACCTTTTATCGTATTGACTTTTTTCTTTGAGATGCACGACTTCTGTCTAATCTGGTTTCTGTCGTCTATCACGGTATAGCCATAACAGACCATTCTCCGGTTTCTCTTGATCTGGCCATACTCTCCCGGCCTCGCCTGTTGAACCAGTGGAGGTTCAATGCTGTCCTCCTAGCAGAGGAATCCTATAAAGAGTTTGTACAATCACAAATAACTCTATTTTTTAATTTAATGACCTGCCAGAAACAAATAGAAGCAATCTCTGGGAGGCCTCTAAGGCGTACATTAGAGGTCAACTGATTTCTTTCATTACTAATAAGAGGAAAGTGGAGTCTGCTCGTAAAAATTTACTTTTGAACGACATCAAGGACACAGACCACTTATTAGCTGCTAGTTTTGATCCAGACTTGTATAAGAAACGACTCGCACTACAGACAGAGCTTGATCTTATCTCTACCACGTTTCTATGAATCAGGTGACAAGGCGGGGAAGCTTCTTTCATACCGGGCAAGGGCTGAGGCATCTTCTAGGCTTATTCCAGCAATATTATCTCCAGCGGGTGTGACGATCACAGACCCAGTTAGTGTAAACGAGACATTTGCAAAGTTCTACTCGACTCTTTATACATCTGAGTGTCCGCACTCTCCAGATCTTGCGCTTGATAAAATTACTTTTCCATGTGTCACTGATGAGGATGCGGAAATTTTAGGTAAACCCATCACTACGGCAGAAGTCTCTGAGGCTATCAAATCACTCCAAAGTGGTAAGGCACCTGGTCCCGACGGTTTTACCACTGAATACTACAAAACCTTTTCCTCCGTGCTTAGCCCCTTCTTAAAAGATATGTATAATGAAGCCTTTCTCTCCGGCTGCCTTCCAAACACTCTCTCAGAAGCCACAATATCTCTTCGCCTTAAGAAAGACAAAGACCCTCTACTTTGCAGCAGTTACAGACCTATTTCCCTTCTCAATGTTGACTTTAAAATTCTGTCTAAAATTCTGGCTTCCCGTCTACAATGCGTTTTGTCTACCATCGTAAATTTGGACCAGACAGGTTTCATGCCGGGCAGATTATCGTCGTGTAATACTAGACGCCTTTTTAACATAATTTCCTTGCCTTGTTCTGTAATGCCTGAGGTCATTCTCTCTCTTGATGCAGAAAAGGCCGTAATTTATCCCATTTTACGAGGTAAGATATGAATCAATCGCTGTTGGGCCACCTGTATTTGGCTGTGTGCTTCCTTCCCCACTGTCATGTTGTTTATCTATGCATCGCTTCCTGAGCCTGTGACCCATACTCCCCGGTCAGCAATTCAGTTTCTGGAGGATGATGTCAAACCCTCGACAAATGTCGGATGGTTTCCAAGTTCCAAAGTCTCTGCTTGTCCTGCAGCTCCCCTGCAGATTGTTGCCCCTTCACCTCAATCTGGATATACAACGACGACTGCATTCCATGCACCTACCCTGCACTGAAGTGATGGGGTGGTAAACCTCTTCCGAGTTTCAATGAGTTATCTTACTTGAATCAAATGATATGTTAGTATCAGAATGGCATACAAAATCTCAGATTAGATTTTAATGAAAACTATATTGCCAGGTGGAAGCCTCAAAATGTGAAATTCGCCAGACGAATATTCGCCAGCCGTTATTCGCCAGCGTTTTTTAACACTTTGTTTGTGTTCACACCCAGGCAATTTTCGCTGACGATGAGCCGAGTGAACATGCAATTTCATTCCCTGACATTAGATGGCGCTTAATGTAAAACAGAAATACTCCTGTACACAAGGTGGCGCTGCGCAACTTTACGCTTCTTAAACTCGCTTTTCACTCAGAAGAAGAGAGCAAGTATTTACGCGCTTGTCAGAATCAAAAAAAAAATATATATATTTCCAGCACCAGTAGTACTAAATCCTGTTCGAACGATGAAGAAATTATTGTTCTGTTGAATGATGAAAGACGCCGGAAAAGTTACGAGAAGAGAAGAGAAGAACATGGGGAGTTTTATCGACTGGTACAATAGCTGAAAATGTATCATGAGCGTTTTCGGGTATGTTTTAGAATCATATGGTATCGATAAGGCACATGACAAAGATGAATTACTTAATTATTATGTAAAAAATAACTTTTAGAAATCAACATGGCAAATGCAGATCAGTCATCTAAAATATATGCAGATTATGTTACTTATAAAAGTCATTCATATGATTATAACATAATACTATATCAGTAAAATACACAAAACTGTTTCAGGAATTTTCATAGCAAAATTTCATCAAGTATCAAAAGTTAAAAACATGTGCAAAGTTATGCTACATTAGGAAAGATGTTTGAATCAATTTATCAATTTTTGAAGCAGGTGAAGTAATATCATTAAATATTGATCAATTTAACCATTTTCAATAAGTGATTAATCATTTGTTTTACTTTTTATATATATATATTTTTTTCTATTTTTTAAATTTTTTTTTAAAAATTATATAATAAGGTAATGCTGTAAGAGAAAATAAAAGGGTCCATAATCTGTCGATTGTCTAAGGTTGGCATTTCTTCTTCTACTGAATAACAGCTGTCCTTCTGGGTTCAAAACAGTTAATAGTTCTCTTCGATGTTATGTCTGCAGACATTAGATTCAGGTCCACATCCTTCTTCAGCTGATATCAGCTGCGGTGAAAGTTGAGGTCAAGTTGTCTGCAGGTCAGAACTCTCTGCTGTTATTCAGGTGACGTCAGACATACAAAGAAAGTGAAAAATCCAGGTGTCATATTTCTTGAAATGATTTGGCTCTTTGATTTATTACTCCATGTTGTTTCAGACGACCGTGAAAAGACACTTCTCAAAGTCTTTCATCGTGTTCACAACCAGAACTTTGGACCGGTCTAGTGGGGCGAGTGGTTTGACGTAAAACCTGCAGCCTTTGACCCAAGTGTTCTCAATCTGCTTCTGCTTCCTGAGAAGCCGTGCATGTTTTGAGATTTCAGCATTCCTTCTGGTCAGATGGTCGTTGAGATAAACAGCAGATCCTCTGAGATTTTTACGTTGATTCATCAGAGCTATCTTGTGTTTTTGATTCACAAACCTGATGAGGATCGCTGGTTTATCCGTCTCCTTTCTCCTGGGGAGCAGGTGGCAGGTCTCGATGGTATTGAGATCCAGGGAAATCCCTTTAGATGTGAGAAATGAATGTATTTGCTGCTCCAGAGATTCTCCACCGCTCGCTATGCTAGCGCTAGCATTAGCAGTGCTACCTCCTGCTGCATTCAGCTTCGCTCGAGGCTTGATTGGTAATCCAGTGAGAGTGACATTATTCATCCTTACTTGTTGTTCCACATCATCCAGTCTTTTCTCCAGAATGTCGACCCGGTTTTCTCGTTGCTCGTTTTGAGCCTGAAATCTTCTGAACTTTTCCATAATTTCCCAAAGTGGTGTTAGCTTAGCCGACTCCTGATCCATGAAAGATTTCAGCGTTGATTGAACATCATAAAGAGTCTTTTTGAGGTCTTCTTATTCCTGGGTTGTCTTTAGGGCCATGGTCAGCTCTCCTTTTGGAGAAAATCAACTTCTTAAATTATTTGAAGATAGTATCCACAGAGAGCCGCGACCACGCGTCTTGCCATAATCCGGAACCGGAACCAGATGAGAGCTGAGGGCCTCTCGTGTTGGACATATTTTACTTTAACAATAGGGGTTATTAATCTTCATACAAACCAGAGGTATGTGTGAATAAACCCCTTTTGTAATTGAGGCCAAACTTTATTAATTTCAACAATGTTTGAAAATCTTGGGTGTTGGACCGAACGGAAAAGGAAAGAAGGGAAGAAGAGAGAGGGACGTTAGAGAAAGGGGGTGTAGGAGGGTGATAATAGGTGGGGAGGGGGATAAGACCATGAAGCAGCATAAAGCAACAAGTTTACTGGTTGTTTATCATTACGGTAAGGTTCAAATGTAGTACAAAAAGGGCGGGGCCTGTCCACACACACACTCAAATGTTATCAACACACCTGCTAGCTGCAAAAATGTCCACATGTACACAAAACAGATAGTGTTCACATGCATACTTATGCCTTAAAACCAACTAGTGTGAAATATTTCAGTAATTCAATCATGCCAACTGTTAGTGCAAAGGTGAGCTAACACCTGTGCTCAGGTGAGTGTTTATGTTCTTCTAAAATGGATGGTGGAATGTGAAAAGAAGGAGAGAGAGTGCCCAGCCATCCCCACGCCACACGGGAGCAGGCAGGGAACAACCGCCCCCCGGGTGACCAAGCCCGCCACCCAGGCCAGGGCCAGCAGGACCGCCGCGAGACCCCCAGAGCCAGAGAGCAGGGAGGCACAGAGGGAAAGAGAGCGCCGCCCCAGCCCAACCAGGAGAGCAGCCCCGCGCCGGGAGAGCCCAACGCAGGGCCCCACTGGAGAAGGACGCCCACAGCCCCAGACGAGCACCCCACCACCACCCAGGAGTTCCAGGCATCCCCCCGCCCCAACCCCAGGTACGAGCCAGAATCCCCCAAGGGAGAACCGCTCCGCACCCTGGGCAGCCACCCACCCGGCCCACGGTTGGTCCAGGGAGGAGCAAGGCAGGGGCCCCCCGCCCAGGAGGAGGGAACCCCAGGGAAAAAAAGGGGCCCACAATGGGTGTTATAAATATGGCCCGACCAGGCTCGGCCACAGTTGGAAATTTGGCGGGGCCCAGCACTCAGGGGCAAGGACCAGAACCCACCCCCCAGGGAGACGAACATCCCCGGGTCAGGTGTAATGTGAACCCCCCCAGTGCGCGGAGAGAGCACCGCCGGGCCCAGGAAGCCGGCACCCAGGGGCCCGTACCCACCACCAGGGAAAGGGTAGGGGACAGATGGTCCTAGGTCCCACCTTCCTTGCAAAATGTGTGCGCGTGTATGTGTGTTTGAGAGGATGTGTGTGTGCATGTGTGTGTGTTTATGTTGGAATGTATATATTGAGGGGGGAGGGGTGTGTGTACTAAGGGGGGTGCAGTTAAAATTGGCGGGTAGGGCACTATGGGGACATCTCCTGATTACTCACAGTGATGTCCCCTCACCCTCCCCACCAAGGGGCCCTAAATGTCTAAGGTGTAGTTAAAATTGGCAGGTAGGATGCTAGGAGGACATCTGCTGCTTGCTGGCAGTGATGTCCAAGCACCCCCCTACCAAGGGCCCTACATGTTTAAGGTGCAAATAAAACCGAAAGAGGGGGGGCCCACTCCATACGGCAACCATAGGAGGGGTGCCACTGCCTAGTAAACCCCCCCAAGGCGCATCGCAGGCTAAACCCCCCCATCCCCTCGCCCTAATATGAGGTTATATTGGGAAGGGGGTAAGTTGGGGACAGCTGGTAGACTGTCCCCCGGTGGTCAAACAGCTGTCCCCTAGCCCCCCCCCCAGCAAAGGGGCCCCACCCCCGGAGGCACCGACGCCCCAGGCCCAGCACCACCCACCCCACACAGAGAGAGAGGAGCCAGAAAGCGGTGCCCCCCCCCCCCCCCCGGCCAAGAGAACCCGACACTTTTACGCATGGCTTTTTTCGCGTCGGTGTGCACACTCACATTGGTGTCCTTTGTTTAGTCACGAGGCGTTAAACGTCGGCAAATATCGCGCGCGAAATTTGTCCCGGTGTGTACGGGCCTTTAAGCGATATGCTTGTAGCTCGAAATTCAAGGTTTCTTAGGCTCGTATCATATGAGCCGTATGGAAGCATCAAAGTTATAACGTTAAGCTCGTTCATAGTTCTTAGATGGATGCTTTTAAATTATGGATGTCACTTAAGCTTTTATCATATTATTCCATTGGAAGCTTCAGACTTGTATTAAGTTGTGTCGTCTACTTGCCAGTATACTCAAAATGGAGTGGCCCAACGGTCTATGGTGCCGGGTCACATATAGCAGATCCACCAGATATTATGTCCCCTGCTTGGCATTATACTTGAACGAAGCGGACCAATGGTCAATGGTGCCTGATCACACATAGCAGACTCAATAAATAGTATGTTCCCTTCATGGCGCTGTACTCGAACGGAAGCGGCCCAACGGTCAAAGGTGCCGGGTCACACATAGCAGTCACACTTGTAAGTCTGAATATGGAATGCCTCTGAAACACACTTCATCTAATTACATACTGATATATATTTAATTTCTTTCCAACCTTGACTAAATTGGTGTTGGGGGTAGTTATTACCCAAAAGTTTATGGAAATTTGTCTCTTGGAATTGCATGGAGTTTTATGCCAGACTAAAGGAAAGTGAAATGCAGAGTTAAAGGAAAGTGAAATGCAAAGTTAAAGCAATGTGAAATGCAAGTTAAAGGAATGTGAAATGCAAAGTTAAAGGAATGTGAAATGCTAACTTGGAGGAATGTGAAATGCTTACTTGGAGGAATGTGAAATGCTTACTTGGAGGAATGCAAAATGCCCTTCTTGGAGGAAAGCAAAATGCTAACTTAAAGGAAAGTGAAAGCTAACTTAAAGGAAAGTGAATGTCAAAGAATGTGAAAGCAGCAAAGTATGTGAAAGCAAACTTAAAGATGCGAAAATAAATATTATTCTACTGCATGAGTTGTCTGACTGAAGTGAGCGACCTTGGGCCCATTTCGGGCAGCTTACTCAGGCAGGCTTTTACTTAGGGCAATCCCCTAGGGCGGGTCAGTTAATCAACTCACCTGTGTAGCATCCTATTTAAGTTCAGGTGTTTAAATTGTTCATCCTTCTTTACTGCAGCACTGTGTTCTTTGCCCCACCCTCCTCCCCGGCTTCCACCTGTTAGCTCCGTTAGGGGTAGTTATTACCCAAACATTTATTGAAATTTTTCTCCTGGAATTGCACAGAGTTTTATGCCAAACTAAAGGAATGCGAAATGCAAGTTAAAGGAATGTGAAATGCAAAGTTAAAGGAATGTGAAATGCAAAGTTAAAGGAATGCGAAATGCAAAGTTAAAGGACTGTGAAATGTAAAGTTAAAGGAATGTGAAATACTTACTTGGAGGAATGTGAAATATTTACTTGGAGGAATGCAAAATGCTTACTTGGAGGAATGCGAAATGTTGACTTAAAGGAAAGTGAATGCTAACTTAAAGGAAAGTGAATGTCAAAGAATTTGAAAGCAACAAAGTATGTGAAAGCAACCTTAAAGATGCAAAAATAAATATTATTCTACTGCATGAGTTGTGTGACTGAAATGCTCTCAGTTGTGTGCACAGAGTTTGGTGGTCTAGTCATTACAGGTGATTTTAATGGTCATGTTGGTAATGTCAATGACAGAAATGCAAAAGAGCTCAATGCTGTCCTTGAAACCTTTGATCTAATTCAGCATGTGAGTTGCCCCACCCACAGCAGAGGGCTCACTTTGGACCTGCTCATCACAAAGGGGATTATTTACATTGTCAGTGTGATTGATGTTGCCCTCTCTGATAATTTCTGTGTATTCTTTGACCTGTCTGTTGCTCCCAATCCACCGCCTTGCCCTGCCGTTTTCCAAAGGAGACAAATAAATGAGAGCAGTAGGGCAAAGTTTGTAGAAATGATAAACCCTAAAAACGCCTCTGGTGCAAATGTTGATGAAATGCTGAATTCTGTTACTTCTAGCATCTTGAATGTTCTGGATGCCATTGCCCCTATGAAGGTTAAATTGAGAAAACATAGACAGAAAGCTCCCTGGAGGAACGATGATCTAGTCAGGGCACAGAAACAACAGTGCCGCAGAGCTGAACGAAAGTGGCGCAAGTCAAAACTCAGGTTCATTATGGAATGTATAAGGGGGAGTTGTACACTTACAACCAGATCTTATGCAGAACAAGAGAAAGGTACTTCTCTGAAATCATTGGAAGTTGCAGCAGCAACTCTGGTGTTCAGTTCACAACAGTAAACAGATTAATAACCCTCCAACCCAAGTACCAATAGAACTGGTTTGCACACCTAAATGTAACGAGTTTGCTGTATTTTTTGATGACAAGGTTCAGGGCATTAAAAAAGCCATCAACTCCACAACACATATATTCAACGCCCACCTACTCACTCTAAGATGATTCACTTTGTACCTGTCACTGACCAAACTGTCCAAGAGACCATCACCAGTCTGAGCTCATCTACATGCTGCCTTGATGTGTCACCCACTATATTTCTAAAGTCTGTCCTGAACAGTGTGTTGCCACCAATTATTCAAATAGTTAACATGTCTCTTCAATCTGGAATATTTCCCGAGGCCTTAAAAACTGCGGTCATTAAACCCCTCCTAAAGAGGAGCAGTCTTAATCCCACTGTACTGAATAATTACAGACCTATCTCTAATCTACCATTTTTAGGAAAAGTCCTTGAAAAAGTTGTATACCAACAGCTCACTGACTTTCTCTTATTAAACAATTCATTTGATGTTTTCCAGTCAAGTTTAAGACCCCATCATAGCACAGAAACTGCTCTTATCAAGGTAACCAACAACATCCGCCTGAACACTGATGATGGCAAAGTCTCTGTCTTAATCCTGCTAGACCTGAGTCCTGCCTTTGATACTGTTGATCATGGGATCCTTTTGCACAGACTTCAATACAGGGTTGGCATCTCTGGATCTGCCCTAAGTTGGTTCAAGTATTATCTAGAAGACAGGAAATACTTTGTTGAATTTGGGAGTTGTGTCTCAGACTACATGGCCATGACTTGTGGTGTGCCCCAGGGATCGATCCTGGGACCCCTTCTGTTCAACCTCTACATGCTGCCACTAGGGCAGTTAATACGCAGTAATAACATATCTTATCACAACTATGCAGATGATACTCAGATCTATGTGTCACTGACAACAGGTGAATATGGGCCGGTGGATTCACTCAGCCACTGCCTCCAACAGATCAGATGCAGAACAACTTTCTCCAGCTAAACTCAAACAAGACCGAAGTTATTATTTTTGGCCCACAGAAACAAAGAGAAAGTGTCAGCAGCTACCTTCATTCTCTGTATCTTAAACCCTCAAATCAAGTCAGAAATTAAGGGGTAATCATGGACTCTGACCTAAACTTTAACAGCCATATCAAGTCAGTAACGTCAGTTTACCATCTGAAAAACATTGCCAAAATCAAAAAAATAATGTCAAAGCCAGACCTGGTGATACTTATTTATACATTTGTCTCCAGTAGGTTAGACTACTGTAACGGCCTGCTCACCAGCCTCTCCAAATGAGCTGGAAAACAGCTTCAGTATATCCAGAATGCTGCTGCTCGAGTCCTGACCAAAACCAGGAAGTATGATCATATTAGTCCTGTGCTCATGTCTCTGCACTGGCTCCCTGTACCTCAAAGAATAGACTTCAAAGCAGCTCTGCTTGTATACAAGTCTCTCCATGGCCACGCACCAAAGTACATCTCTGACATGTTAGTGCCATATGAACCATCTCATACTCTGAGGACCTCAGGGACCGGCCTCCTGTTGATTCCCAGAGTCACAACTAAACAAGGGGAATCAGTGTTTCAATATTCTGCAGCTAAAATCTGGAACAGCCTCCCTGAAGTCGTAAGACAGGCCTCTTCTGTGGTCATTTTCAAATTTAGACTTAAAACATTTCTGTTTAGCCGTGTATATGACTGAATGGTCCTATCTGCACTCTTCTTTCTTATCCTTCCTTTCTTTTAAATGAACTTTCAAATTTTTGCTTTTCTTTTAAATTAAATTTTATGTTGATTATTTCTATGAGGTATTTTGATTTTAATGCATTTTTCTGTTTTGTGAAGCACCTTGAATTACTTTGTGTAGGAATTGTGCTATACAAATAAACTTGCCTTGCCTTGCCTTGCCTTGCCTTATGTGTTAAACTGATTGGTTCTGGACACATACTGACTCCTATTGTGAAAATGATAAACAACCTCTGCTGCAAAGCAAAACAGGACAGGATTTTCAATGTGCTATTGGAGGATAGCCCAAAGTTCAAGTAACTTTGAAAGAATTCAGTCTCTCTGGTCTCCCATGGCTAACTCCATGACATAGGGGGTGGGGGGGGGCCTGGTCGTCGCTGCTCCTTGCCCTTCTGCCGTAGGCCGGGGTGGGGGTCGGGGCCTCCGG